>PVKS010000856.1:106521-165383 GCA_004027875.1 Aplodontia rufa | reverse complement strand
TCTATTGGAATAAGTATTTCTTTTTTCTTTTGTTTTTAAAGAATTTTATTTAGTTTTTCATGTGGCTTTCGTTGCTCCAACACTTCATTGTGTACGTGGTGCTGGGGTTTGAACTTGCATCCTTGCGCATGCCAGGCAAGTGCCATAACCGCTGAGCCACCGCTCCAGACCTTGGAATAAGTATTTCACCTTCAGTTTCCTGAGGTGAGATGGAGGCTGTTTTCTTTCCCATAGCCCTCTTATTACTGAACCCAAAGGTAGAGCATGTTCGTCTTGCCCCACATTGCTGTTCTACACTATTCCCATCTCTCCTCCTCGCCCTCTGCTCCCTAGCTGTGTATCTTATGTTACTGGTATACCCCATCCCTCCTAGCTGTAGTTAATTCTTCAAAGATTTTAGCTCTTGACTCCCTGGCCCTCTCTCCATGCTAGTCCTTTTATCATTGTAGGTGACTTCTAACAGAAGATTCTCCAAAAGTTCTAGCTTTTTAATTTGTTTCTTTACCCAAACTCAGCCTTCAGTCCTTTGGCCATGTCCTAGAAATTGACATTAACACAAAGATTGGAAGGGAAATTACCACAAACTAAGTAGCCTAACGCAATGCCCATTAATTAGCTCAGAGTTGTGTAGGTTGGAAATCTGCAGGTCCATAGCTTGATTTTCTGCTTGGGGTCTCCCAGGCAGAGTTTACACTTGAAGCTCATGTGGTTGCAGCTGACTTCAGTTAATTGTGGCTGTGGACTGAGGTCTTCATTCCTTGCTGTCAGAGCTACCCTCAGCATCAAGAGGCCACCCACATTCCTTGACACGTGGCTTCCTAAATCTATATATATACCTGGTAATGGAGAATCTCTCGTGTGTGGAATCTTTCTCATGCATTTTCTCTCTTTAATCAGGGAGAGCTCCATCCTTCTAAAGGATTCACTGGATTATATCAGACTTCTAGAGGCCTTCTCCCCTTTCTTCAAGTCAGTTGTACTGTTGAGCACAACCTAATCACCTGAGCAACAGCTATGGATTCATAGGTCTCTCCTGCACTCAAAAAGAGGAGATTATCCAAAGGCTCTGGTCATGGCTGGGGGTAGTAGGGCTGACGTTTTACCCTGAATTTGAATTATTTAACTTGAAGTCCCATTCTTACAACACTACCTCCTATCTATAGCTCATTTCCTTGATTTTCCCATGACTTCAACAACATTTTGAACTCACCAGAAACTGCAATTCATTGATTTCACCACATTTTCTTGTCCCTCATTCCCACCATCTTCTTTCTGCCCTCCTTTCTTAGCATGTGATCAATCACTGTAAATACTGAACAGGCCATTAACTGTCTGTTCTTTTCTCCTTTTATTTTATTTACCCAGGAAAACCTCAAATGGTTAAATCCCACTCTATTTCCCCCTATACATACATCCACGTGGAGAAAAGTAACTAGAGAACAGCAAAATTCCAATGCTAGCTAGTTTTGCTTAAGCCTTGGTATACTAATTCAGGTAGGTTCCAAGTGGCATAGCACTCGTAAAACATTTTCCTACAGTTAGATACCCAACCCTTTTGGTATTCAAACCTATTAGATTGAGAATCCCCTAAAATAATTTTTCAAAATGATGTACCCCTTTGTGTATTTTAAATTGATATTTTAATTTTCATCAGAAACCTAAATAGTAAAAATCTTACCTTCAGTGTGTTGTAAACATTTATATTTTTTAAAAGTTCCAAAGCTCTTTTGAATGACTCTGAAGGAATCTTAATATAAACATTTGCTATCCACTGTTATCCATGTGAAAAATGCATAAACAAGTTCTTTATCAATTAGAAATTATCAATTAAAACATTTATATCACTTTTTCTCCTTAAACTCATATTTCACTTATAACAGAATATTGTAGCATATTTTCTAACTCAAACTGTTTTTATTGTTCACCTTCTTGTACTTTAATGCAACAAAACAAATACATGGTTAAATTAAAAATGGTTCAAGCGTCCTGAGTACAAGACCCCAAGTGTTTGATTTTTTAATAACTGATTAGTAAATCATTAGTAAAAACTTTGCATTTTGGTAAGTAATCATTAAATATGAAAGAATAGCATTTAGAAATATATCTAAATTTTATTTTGGAAAGAATTAAAATATTAGGTTGCAAAGATGACACAATGAACATCTATATACTCTTCACCTAGATTCAACAGCTGTTAACATCTTGATATATTTGCTTTCTCTCCCTCCCTCCATGTAGTACTCCGCCCTACCCCTACCAAGAACCATTTTGAAAGGGTTCAGGTAAGGATGAGGACGTGCAGGCATGTTAACAGAAGGGGCAGCTGGGTGCACGGGCACCATTCAGTTGTAGGTACTGATGTGGTTGGTGGTTGGGGCATGTGCAAAGCTTCTGACTGCCTCTATTTTCTTGTGAAAGCAGAATCAAGAGGAAGTAGGAAGAGGTGTTGGATGCTTATGGAAAGAGGAGAAAGTGTGGAAGTCATGTTGGATAGTGGACTTCAGTCTGTGGTGAAGACATCCCTGGGGTACACGACAACCTTCAGGAGACACAAGTCCATGAATCTCTAAACAAGCCATTTCCCCATGCATTCTCTCCTTTACAGTCTGCTGGCTACTTCAACGGTGTTTTGGATTTGTGTTCTTCTTCCTGGTGCATTTTCTTTACTAGCCTTCCAGGACACCATATGGCTCTAATGCCCTCCTACTTCACTGCTCATTCCTTTTGGGTTTCCTTCACTTGTATATCCAATCTCTGGTTGCTAACTGTTGAAGCACGTAAGGCTGAAACCTTGGACTTCCTTCTCTATCCAGATCATTGCCTAGGTTATGGTCTCATGATTTTAACAACCACCCACGCGCTCACAACTCCCAAGTTTGTATCTCCAGCTTGGCCTTCTTGTGTGGGCTCCAGACTTGTCTATCCAACTATCTAAACAAGATCTTAATTTGAATGTATATTAAACATACTAAACTTTAAAAAATTGAAACCAAATTTCAGCTAGTTCTGTATCCAACTCTGATATTCTTGAGGTCTTCCCAGCCCAGTAAAAGCAATTTCATTCTTTGCAATGCATAAGTTGATATCTTTGAATTATTCTTATTCTTGGCTCTTAGTTCCAATTGCCAATCTATCAGTAAAACCCATTGAATCTACCTTAAAAACCATACTCAGGATCCAGCCACTTCTCATCACCTCTACAACCACCCTGGTCCTTGCCACTGTCCTGCCTCACTTACATTTTTTACATCAGCTCCCTAACTGGTCCCCTGCTTCTACCCCTGATCGCAACACAGCAGCCTTTCCCTTCAGTGGTCAGAGGAGTCCTTACCAACACCTCCAAGGCTCTTCTGTATCTATCTGGCATCACTTCAGCTTCTTCTGCCATCTCAGCTTTCCCATCTTGTTCCAGCCACAACAGATCATTTACTATGTCCCCAAAGTGCCAGATATATTCTCACCTCACGCTTTTGCACGAGCTGTTCCTTCTGCCCTTTCTGTAGATATTGGCATGGCTGACTTCTTCAGCTCCTTTTGTTCTCTGCTCAGATGCTGCCCTCTCTCTGAGATGCCTACAACAATCCAATTTAAATTAGTGGCTCCCCTTCCTGGTACTCCCTTTTGTTATTCTGTGCTATATTTTTATTTGTAGCATTTATTTTCTAATGTATTATATTTTCCTTATCTATTAGCTATCCACCCATAAAAGCAGGGATTTTGGTCCTGTGGTATCCCTATTCTTCATTTTGTTTCACATATATTCCTGCATGCCTTTTCTTTACCTTAGGATTCAGAATATTCTGAGATGTGTTGCTGTCTTCCACTTCCTCCTCTTCCTCCTCTTCTTCCTCCTCCTCTTCCTCCTCCTCCTCCTCCTCTTCTTCTTCTTCACTTCTCCTTCTCCTTCCTCTTCCTCTTCTCCTCCTCCTTCTTTTCCTTCCTCTTCTCCTTCCCCTACCCCTTCTCCTCCTTTTCTTCCTTCTCCTCCTCTTCCTCCTCCTCTTCTTCTTCTTCACTTCTCCTTCTCCTTCCTCTTCCTCTTCTCCTCCTCCTCCTTTTCCTTCCTCTTCTCCTTCCCCTACCCCTTCTCCTCCTTTTCTTCCTTCTCCTGCTTCTCCTCCTCCTCCTTCTCCTTTCTTCTTTCTTCTTATTTGGTACTAGGGATTGAACCCAGGGGGACTTAACCACTGAGCCACATCCTCAGTCTTATCTATATCTATATCTATATCTATATCTATATCTATATCTATATCTATCTATATAATCTATATCTATATCTATCTATATAATCTATATCTATATCTATCTATCTATCTATCTATCTATCTATCTATATATATATATTGAGACAGGATCTCTCTAAGTTGCTCAGGACTGGTTTTGAACTCGTGGTCCTCCTGCCTCAGCCTCCGGAGTTACTGGGATTACAGGTGTGCACCGCTCTGCCTGACCATGTTTCTTCTTAATATGCAATGTGGCTCTGTTACCCCTTCTGACAAAGCTGCTTCATTCGAATCAAGCAAAGCTTTTAAACTGTACCTCAACCAGGAGCTCCAGCCAACCAAGTGTTTCCTCATTCATTGCTCTTCATTTACATTAAAATGTGAGGCTATCAGGATTGTTTTTGCTTTTCTTGCCACGGTTATTTTTTGTGAATTTTTGGGTCCATCCCTCCCATTCTCTCCTTTCATTTGAGACCAATGCCCTCCACAGTTCAAGTCCGTGCTCTCTCTACCTTCTACTCTTCCACATCATATTCCTCTTGGGCACTTTCCTGCCAGAGTGTTCAGCTGACATTTTGAAATACTTTACCTTAGAAGCTGGGAACAATTGGAGGTTGAAGTATGGCACCATTAGAAGTCTTTATGGATGGGATAAATCAGTTTTGTATTTTTATAGATTTGACAACTCAGCTTTCAAAGGTGCAGCTGTAAAACATCACATATTGGAAAATGTCTTGGTTGAGCCTATAACCTATTCTATCAGATACCTCTCCTATTAATTATTCTCCCCAGCATTTGAGGATTTGAAAGTGTCTGACAAAGGTGTTAAGAATGGATTCAGGACAGTTTGCATTTACATGCAGTTTAAAAGCACATTCAGAATGATTTCCACCTGTTAAAATGTGTCAGTTATTATTTTATGGTGTGTAACAGTGTGGTAAGAAAGACATGGTTAATGTGATAATATGACCTCCCATCACTTTTATGAGACATTTGCATCTCTTTATGCAACACCTAATTGACAGTTGCCCGACCAGTCCTCCCCAACGGAACCGCCTATTAGATGGAATTTATGGCCATTGCTTTTTTAGTCAGTTAAATGACATGAAATGAAAATCTATTTTAAATGACATTCAATGAAATCTTTTCTCTGGTTGGAAAACATTACATTTTAGAAAATATTTATTTGTTGTGTGGTTGAATAGGCACATCCAGGACCTGCTGAGCCACAGTGTCAATGTGTGGTGTGTTTGAGCAGTTCTTTTTGGTTGTATATATACTGGTTTTTGTTTGAAAGTACCAGTCCATCCCTTGCTGCTGCTCTTCTGATGTATGTCAAGGCACTGCCAGAGAAGGGCCTATTTTTGTGGAACATGTACCTCTTTTCACCCCAATGCTCATATTGTCCTCATCCAGTGCATGCTGTCTCTTCCATCTCTGTGTTAGTCAGCTCCAAGTGATTCTGTTTTGTTCATGGATCTGTCCTCTAGCACTTGGGAGGTGCTCTGTAAATCCTTGCTAAATGAATTAATGAATCAATACACTGACATCATTGGCCTTGTTATTTTTGTGATCTTGATAAAATATTTTTTATCTTTCCTAACCTGTTAAATCCTTATTCTACAAACCATTGAGTTTTGTGAGGAAGCCTAAGAATAGGTGCTTTTTAATTTTTTTAAGTAGGTAGATAAACTACTGCAACTAAGAACTGGCAGCTTTTCCAGCTGACTGATTGGTAATGGATCCCCCAAGGTGCCTAGTGGCCAGGTTGGCTGCTATGCCTTCTAAATCTGACCCTGTCTGCCCTGGCTTTGGTGGGGCTAGTGAAGTGATTGGGTACAAACAGGATTTGAACTGTTGAGAGGGCAACTGATTTTGATTTTTGATGTGGTTGAGGATAACCATGGAGACCAAGGCCCACATCTTTGGTGACAAAGTCATAGGATTCAATGGGTTGGATAGGTGCTCAGTTGCCTCTTTCCTAAACTGTGAGAGATGAACTGGAGCATTTATCTCCATCATAGTGAGTATGGATTACAGAGATGTCAGTCTACCTTTCAAAGCCCACCATCCTGGCAGTCCTGTGAGTTTTCAAATGCAAGGACCATGTCTATCTTATTTAATCTTACAGTTTGGTGTCTGGCATCCTTTCGTTCAAAAACGTTTGATGTGCTCTGTGGGTATGAGTAGGCATTTAGCAAATGTTGAATGAGTGAAGTAATTAGTTCTTTTTTCTTAAGAATACTTTTTTAGGGGCTGATTTTATGGAATCTGAAGCTTATATACTTTGTGGAGAAAGGATCCTCTTTAAGAAAAAGAATATAAAACTTTAAGTTAGGTGTGAATATAAATATTTATTTGGAATGAGAAAAGAAATCATAACAAATGACGACAAGGCCAGAGGTTCACATTTCTTTTTTCCAAGCTCTTTTTAGCCAGTTTTCCAGAAATGTTTTTCTAGGTATATTTTCTTCCACTCAATTGGCTTTCCTGGTATTCTTTAAAAGTCCCAGCCATTTCTAGTGCTGCAGGACTTATACCTGTAAAGGGCCCTAACTCTGAACCTTATTAGCCCCATAGTAATTAACGTTGATTACTGGTCTTGAGAATCTAAGAAGGCCTGAGAAACTAGACAGGTGGGAATGGGTGGGAGGAAACAGTTCTTAGCCAAGGTAGGCCCTTAGCTTCCAAGAATGCTGCACGAACAATCTGGGACTTAAACTAGACTCCAGTCCAACAATGCTGGTGGTGCCACCACACTGTTCACTCTTCTTTTTGGACTCAGCCCTGGTTCTTGACTTCTGCTGTCTTTTTTTGACCAGGGTTTGGGTCCACCAACATAATGCCTTTGGGTTTCTACAAGCTAAAATCTCAAGCTAATGCAGAAGTGAATAAATTCCTAAGCTCTATGATCTATATATGTGTCAGCAATCAATGAAAATAATATAAGGTCAATTGTTCTTTTTCTTGTCCTTCATCTTATTTTTTTTTTTGTCTTCTCAGAGGGGAGCAAAGTTTGAGTGTTTATGTCCCCTGTTCTTATGAAACATGAAAGTAAGTTTTTCAGAGTCCTTAATAAGAGATGGTTATAGTCATTTTTAAAATTTCCTTCCTGAGCCTCTTCAATTCCTTCATAGATCTCTAAAACCATATTTGCATTACACATTGGAGGCCATAATATTTCTAAGATAAGAAGATCTTTAAATGCAGTCATGAGGATCAAGTGAGTTTAGTGAATATGTAGGGCATTGTATAAAGGGTTTAAGAAGGAGTTTAAATGTACATGGAGTCTTCCAAAGAGCATATACTAATAAGCAGGCAGATGAGGAACTACACGTGTACCACGTACCTGTAAATAAAAGTAGATTACAATGATGTATCACAAAGAAAGTTAAAAAGAAGGGTGGGGGCTTATAAGAATCCAAATTGGAGAAAGTGTGTGTTTGTTTATGGGATATTATATTCTATAGAACTTCCAATAAAGGTATGATTTCAACACACATATGAGATTAAGAGAAATGGAAATATTCCAGCTAACCAGTCTAGCAGGAGCAAGAAAAAGGTTTCAGAAAAGTGTGGGGTATGTTCACGGAAAAGTGAGCAGCTAGATTTGTTATCATGTGTGGGAATATATTGAAAAATAGTTTTAGAAAATATGAGAAAGAATAAATTGGATAGAGATTATAGATGTCCTGAAATATTTAATAATTGATGTGAAAGGGAGTATGATACATTGAGAAAGTCATAAAATTTGGAGTGAGAAGATTTGAATTGAGTTACAATGTTATGATTTACTAGATGACTAACTCTGGGCAAATCATTAAACTCTTGGAGGTTCCTCAATAAAGTGGTGGGGTAATGTCTGGACTAGTGGTCATAGGATTACAGCAAGGCTCAAAATAAATGAAATGATGTTTATCATTAATTTTTGCAAGAAACATTAATCCAGTGGCCAGGTCCTAGGGATATGGAGGGAGCCAGTCATACAGGGCTGTGTTCTCCAAGAGTTGACATGTTAGTGCAGAGAGCCTGATAATGCATGCACAGACCAGCCCAGAGGAAATAGGATAATTTCAGATAGTGATAATTGCTGTGAAGGGGAAGAACTGACAAGTGGGTAAAGAATAATGAGACAGGAGTAGGAGAGGTTCCATTCTTTAGATATGGAGTCAGAACAGGCTTCATGGTAGAGTAGACAACTGGTGAAAATAAAGCAGAAATGTGAAGATCTGGGGGATCAGAGATCCAGGAAGAGGTAACAGCAAGCTAATGTTCAAGGACTGGTGGGAAGGCCAGTGTGAGTGGGAAGCAGAAGCAGGATGAGGGAACAAGTAAGCTGGTCAAGATGGCTCAAATCAGACCACGTGGTCCAGGGACAGGAGTTCATTTTTTTAATTCCAAGGGCAACGAGAAACATTGGCTGATTTAAAAACAGGGGAAGGATGCAATTCAGTTTATTCTGTGAGAACAGACTTGTGACAAGAATGAAAGGGAAGTACCAGATAGGAGAATGTTGTGATAAATTAAGCCAGGAATGGTGGTGGCTTAGATAGGTGGTTTTTGGGAGACAAAAATACATGCAATAGTAAATTATATGTGTTCATTTGTGATAAGGGATGCATATAAAACATTTTTTCCTATATGTGTTTATATGGAAGTTTGTAGAAAAGATTCGGACTTGAATCAGGAGACTGAGTAAAGATGGCACTCCTCAAAGTAGATGGGTCTCATTCAATCCAAAGAGGCCTAAATAGAACAAAATGGTGGAGGAAAGGTAAATTTTCTCCCTGGTTGAACTGGGACATCCATATTCTCATGCCAGCCTGGGGATTGCCTCTCCCCAAACCCTTGTAGACTTGGACTTGGACATGCACCATTAGGTTATCCTGGTTTGTAGGTTCTTCAGATTAACAGGAATCACACCACTGGTTTTTATGATTCCCTGGCTTACAACAACAGATGGCAAGACTTCATGGCTTCTACAATTGTGTGAGCCAATTCCTATAATAAATCTTTCTCTCTTTGTCTCTTGGTCTCTATATTATCTTATTCTATCTACATATATATATCTATATTCTATTTCTCTCTCTCCACACACACACACACACACACACACACACACACACACCCTCTGTATCTCCTATAGTTATATTTCTCTGAAAAATCTTGACTAATACAACATGGCTGGCTTTGGGATATTTGGGGCTTCCCCATAAAATTGTTGGTAGATTAGATGTGATCTTAGATAAAATGCTAAGTGAAATGCTTTATGATTTGAATACCCTATATGCATGCATATTAAGTATTTACATGACCTGGTTTGGCGATCAACAGAGAAGGTTGAAAGTTTAGAGCTTGGGAGTGGAGTGAAGCAGGCAACACCACAATGCACAAGCAGAACAGTAAATCAGCCTAGCACTTTTCAACTTGAATGTGGACACAGATTCCTTAGAGACCTTTTAAAAACACAGATTCAGGTTCCACAAGTGTAGGGTGAGACCTGAGACTCTGCATGTGTAACAAGCTCCCGGACAAAGCCAGAATTGCTGATCTGTAGGCCACACTTCCAGCTTGACCTGGGCTGAGAGTGTTGGTATTAAGAAGACAGATTTTTTTTTTTTTTTTTTTTTTTACAATAGAGGTAGAGGTTAAGGAATAATCATGAAAGAGTGAAATTCTGAATCAAGGTGAAGAAGAAATGATGGAGTCAATAATATAGATACTGAAATCAGGATGTGGTTTGAAAGAGGGATTTCTAGTCCCAATTATGTTTTCTTGTGCAGTAGCTTGGGAACTGATGTGGGTTCTTGGGATGAGAAATCCTCATGACCTATAGTATTCAGTTTTTTCTGGGGGGATAAAGGGCCAAAGCTTCCATTTTCTTCTCTTGTGTCTGTCAAATATAGACACTGCATGACTGAAAGAGCTCTAAAGGGAAAGAGGACTGGGAACCTCATTCCAAGCAAAATGGTTAAACTTGAAACCAATAAATCACCTTGGAAGTCAGGAAATGGTGTGTGTTTTGAACCATGGTGCCTTTATGTTTATGGCTAAGTGTCCTTACAGGCCATTCCCACTGACCTGCTACATGTTACATGCTGCTGGCTTTGGATATTAGTACCAGGAAGCCCAAGGATTCATAGCAGTACATCTGTGATACCGATGGTAACAACAGAACACATTATCAAACACTTACATGCCAAGCACTGTGCTAAAAATACTAAGGACATTATTTCAATAGTAATTCACAATTGCAGCAGGAAGGTATTGTTATTACCCTTCCACACCCCAGATACCATCCACCCCTATCTTATCAACAAGGAACACAAAATTTTGCAAAATTTAGTGATCTGCCAAGGCTCATAGTAGGGTGGCAGAACTAAAATTTAGATTAATTAATTAATTCTTTCAGCTAGCAGGCAAAGAGAGCATCTCTTTTAACCATTTGTTAAGTCACCAGCCCCACCCACCTGACAGTACATCTAAAAAACCACTTACTTCAGCTTACCTGGAATGATAACAGTGTACCTGGCCCAGCAGCTGGCATAACTGGGCTGCCCCTAGTTACCTGTGTGGCCTTTATAAAACTCTTGAACTTGGGGGCTAAAATAGTCATACCTAGGAAAAAGGAATTTGATTTGAAGAATAGTTTCTTAGTCCCAGCTAGCATTAGAATCACTGGGGGTCCTTTATCAAATGCTGATGCTGTGTACCCTTCAGAAACCAATTCACACAATTTAGTGAAGGACCCAGGTATTGCAGCTTTAAAAAAAGCTTTGAAGGGAATATGGTGAGCAGCCGAGGACAAGCCCTGGAACAGCTGATCATTTACGGAAGTCCATCTACATCTTCTTCCACTTTTGAGACTTCATTAGGCAAATATCAGCATGTCATGGACAGCCAACTCTCATGACCGCAAGAACTTCTTTCACGATGGTGGCTTTTATTTTGGCCACAAAGCCTCATGGGGTCATGTGGTCTGAAATATTAGTTAAGCATTAGGGAGGTCTGATCTGGTCACAAATATTCCAGATTTTATTGGTGAAAAATATGGATGTGGAAAAGATAAATGAAAGAAACTGCTTCTGTAGAATGGCCCTCTGAGGAGCCCCAAGAAACCACAGTACGTTATGTGCTGAGATAACGTGGAGTTGAGAAATGTACTCAAGTTCAGCAGGATCCGCCTCAATCTGGCTGAGAAAGCGGTCACTGGATGTCTGAGATATTATGCAGGGACTTGAAAGTGAGGCATGGGTGCTACAAGGAAATCATTTCATCCCTAAGTTTGGGTGTCGAATGTCACCCTGGGCCTCTGGGAGCTGGTGCTCTTGAGGGTGTGTGGCAGCAGCAGAGCCCCATGGAACCCCACTTCATGGAGGTGGCACTGCAACCAGCCAACTTGCCTGAGGGTTTTGAGCTGGATGGCTCCTCCCCATGAACTGCTCAGTATGTTTTTATTTTAAGGTGATTCTATTGTAAGCATTGGTGTGAGTGTCTCTCCAAGCTGTCCCCCTGGAGTCAAGCCTGGATGGCTTCCCTTTTGATCTCCACCTTCCCTCACTGCTGGTCCTGAACTGCTGAACCCAAAGATGTTTGCCTGTCAGCGGCAGGATGACATCAGCGAGGAGGCCGTTCCTTGGCAGAGAGAGCCAAGTCCTCAGACACCATCTCGGAAGTAGGACAAGTACATTTTGTTTCTGCGATTCAACCCAGAGAACTGCTTGGTCCCTGAAGGATGTGCCAAATGTGTTTGCGCAACTGCAGCAGCAGCTTCCAAATGTGGTTCAAAAATTTGTTGAGTGTTTCATTTCTTTTGGGGACGAATGCACATGGAAGATGGTATGACCTGTGTGGGACAGACATGTCAATGTGAATTGGGGGCTCAAACCTTAAAGAAGAGTTAGGGTCCTAGGAGAAAATCTCCCTGGCAAGGCTACACATGAGACATTGCTTCAGTACTTACCTCAGCCAGGACACACAGCGGTGGAGAACATTGAGATCGAGCTCCCCAGGGCACGGTGCCATCTTGCTTTGGCCAGGAGCCCGCTCCTGCAGTGGAAAAGAGCAAGAGAAGCTACTAATTTGGCTGCTGCTCCTGAACATTTGCTCTGCATTCTTGAATCCTCCCAGTTAAAGTCCCTGCATCCCAGGCAGTGGGACAAGAACACACACAGAAACTACACATGCAGACGCATATATAGAGGCTTAGAACTTTTAAGGAGAGAAAACTCAGCTCTTTCATGTGTGTCCACTTACACAGGATCCTATTAGGAGAAATCAAGGACTATTGAAATGTGAGTGTACATATAAATGACCTACATTTTTAAAGGCTGATGTTGGTGTCTTGCAAAAGACAATCTGATAATAAACTTTTGTACTTCATAGTGCTTTGCAGTTTACAAGACAATTTCACATACCTCATCTGATCAGCCTAACCACTTTGCAAAATACATATTATATTCCTCTCTTTGTAACACTTGGGTAATGTTACGTGCTCAAGATTACTCAGAAATGAAGTCCCAGAATAAGGATAAAAAGCATGGGCGATCCCCACATAACTTCTCTTCTACATTGCCTCTCTAATCTTGATGTTAGAAAGACCAAAGGTCAACAGGCATGTGACTCATCTATTTATAGGACTAGGGACAGGGACTGATGTCTTACAGTGCAGTTAAAGGATCAGCAGCAACATCTGCTTCACTTGGGACTTTTCCATCAGTACGGACTCTCAGGTTCATCCCTGACCTTTTGAATCATAACCTGTACTTTCACGAGAGTCTCATCAGATGATTTATGTATGTGGAGTCAAGTTTGGGACATTCTGGAGGAGGAGACTGCCACACTCAAGAGACTCTGGCACCAAAATTGCATAATCTGAAATCATTAAAACCAACCAACCAACAAACAAAAACCCTCATGCCAGGATCCCAGGATCCCACGCCTGTGATTCTACCTGGGATGAAAGCCAGATCAATGCCTTTAAAACTCCCCAGGTGGTTCTCATACGCAAGCAGTTTTGAGAGCCACTGGAACTGATCTTCCAGGTCTCTCCCCACCTTCCCTGACTCTGAGTCTTGTGTGTAGGGAGACCTGTGTCTGTTCCACCCCACCTAGTGCTGGAAGGATCACTTTGTCTTGAACCAACATTTTACTTTCTGCCTGGAGTCTTGACTTGAACAAGCACTTCTGACTATGCTAATTGCTTTAGATGGTAACTAACTACACCAAAGGGACTGTGAATTTTATTCTCTTCCCCTGGAAAAGGAGTCAAAATTTCAAGGAAGTGGCCCTGGACTTCCCACTCACAACTGAGGCATGGTGAGCAGCCTATAGCCTCGTGCATCACTGAAGCCCTGTGCGTGACACCCAGATAAAGCACGGGGAGAAACGGGGGAGAAATGACCGGAACAGCAACTTCACTCTTCCGCTGCTGCTCTCAGGTGTCCCTTAGGACGTGCAGGAAGTTAGCATACTGCAAATGCCACCAAGAACACCAGGAAAGCACGGACCAGGTCCTGGAAGAGCCAGACTATTTTTGGTAAGGCCAGGAGAGACCCAAAGGCACTATTGTGTTCATTGCTTTTTTTTCTTTTCTTTTCTCTCTCTCTCTTTAAAAGGCAAAAACCAAAACAAAACCCATATTTTCCTGAGTATACGGAGTCACGCTGTAAGATTTGGGACTGTGCTCACTCTCCTGTAGAGCCATCTGTTTGCGATATCAAGAGAAAATTCATTAGGGAGAGATTAAGCCCAGGTCAGGAGAGGACAGCTGTATAGCCGAGGCCACCAAGCCAGCCCATGTGTGCGGGAGCTCATAATTCTAGATGTCCCATATTTCTTTGCGTCTTAGATATGCAGGGAAGATGCCAGGCCTTGGGACCCACGCTTATTTACTTTTTTTTGCAAAACCGTCTAGAAATTGACTAGGGTTTCTTGCTGAGCCCTTCCCTACCAGTGGCGAGGCAAGCCCAGGCAGTGGGGTTTTCATCCGACGTCTTTTCAGGCCTTGCACTGGACATGTGAAGACCCGTGCTTAATCTGGGTGCCATGCACAGAAAATGGGCAGCTGTTGCCATTCCTGGCTGCTGGACTTGTGCCTGGTCACTTCCCATTCTGCTGACCACCTCTCCTCTCCCTTTCCCTGTCAGCTTCATAGCTTAACAGCTGTATGCTTAATTATTTTGTTTTCCTCTCTCCAAACTTCTTGGATTCCTCTTATCACCTCCCTTCTGTCTCTCTGCGGTCCATAAATTCAGGGAATAATAACATGACAAGTCCCATAGCTAAACCTCCCACACCCACTTCCAAGTTCAGGGTCCCAGGGAAGTGGGAAAAAAGGGGGTGTAGCTTCTCTCGGATATGGGACTAAGTAGAAAAAGTTCTGGACTCTTGGTACCTGGACTTGTTGATGCTCACCCTCTACACACGAATCAGCTGTGCTATGACCAGATGTCCCATGACCACCACACAACGTCAGTGTTGTGATCATTCACCCGGTAATGAGGGAAGAGTTCTAGTCTCCCTGCAAGTCAATGAATAACGAGATATAGTCAGTGTGGCTGAAGGTCCTCCAAGTGACCAAAACTGGTGGTTCTCAATCCTTCTGCATCTTAGGATCCTCCAGGGTATTTTTTAAAAATTTATTTAAATTAATTTTTAGTTTTTATTTTTTAAAAGTTTGCTGTTGTTGGACTTGTTGGCTTTTTTTTTTAATTGGTGCATGAGAACACTTATACGCTGTTAGTGGGACTGCAGATGAGTACAGCCACTCTGGAAAGCAGAATGGAAACTCCTCAAAAAATTAGGGATAGAACCACTGTATGACCCAGCTATCCCACTCCTGGGTATTTTCCCAGAAGAAATAAAATCAGCATATTACAGTGACACAGCTACATCAATGTTTATTGCAACACAGCTCACAATAGCTAAATTATGGATTCAACCCAGAGGCCCTTCACGGGGTGAATGGATCCCAAAACTGTGGTATAATATATATATATATATATATATATATATATATATATATATAGGAGTTCTACTCAGCTATTAAAAAGAATAAAATCGTGGCTTTTATGCGCAAATGGATGGAAATGGGAAAAAAATTATGCTAAGTTAAATTAGCCGAGAGACTCAAAGGTTGAATGTCTTCTCTCATATGTGGAAGCTAGAATAAAAGTAAGGATAGGGTGAAAGATAGTCAAGTTTTATATTAGACTCATCAAATTTGGAGTGATTTTATTTTTAGTTGACAAATAACAATTGCATGTATGTATAGGGTCCAGTGATATTTTGATATATCCACACATTGTAGAATGATTAAATTTGAGTAATTAGCATATCCATTACCTCAAATATTGATTAATTCCTGGACATTCCTCCCAGAATCCAGGCCTAACTGTATAGGGTGAGCCTGGTACTTTTTCCTGAGCTGTGGATTGGGTAGGCAGAGTGTTAATAGTGTCAGATCACTAAATTACCTCCTCCAAGATGGTGGCATGATAGTTCCCAAATCTGAATCCTAGAGTTGATGTAAAAGAGAGCAGGTAATCTTGCATGTGCTGATCCAGTAGAGAAAGGCCAATATGAATAAAAGTGTTAGGGAAAATACAATTTTGCTGCTCCCTGGTACATGCAGTGGTTTATTAACTGCTAACAAAGTGTTGCCCGCTAGTGCTCCCAGAGGGGCTGGATGTAATGAATAAGATGGAGGAATCGGGCTCATTTGTAATTACACATTAGCACCACTAAAGTGCTGCTCACACCTACTGAGTATCTCTGAGGCCAGCTTCAGTGCCTGGGGGCAAACTTTCTGTTGCTTATTCAATTATGTTGTGTCCATAGCTAATCACTTTTCAATTTGCCTAATTCTTTTGCAGTAGAGCACCTCTGGTATGGGTGCCCTTTGCATATCCATCTTAATTACCCTGAGCTTAAGAATGGCAACTGCTGCTCTTATTTGGATGCAGCTGGGCCAATTTGGGCTTCTGAGGAACTGAAGGCTCACAAACCTGGTGACTTCTGGTTTCTGGCTGCCACCACAGTAGAGTTCTAAGAAAGTCAACACGCCTGTCCTTCCCCATGGAAGCCACATGTGCTCTTGGTTCATGAATGTTCTTAGACATCTTTTCCAACTACAGCAACAGAGAGTGGAGGGATGATTTTTTAAAAAGGGACCCTTATTCACGGTCCCTGCTGGTGGGATCTCCCTATAAAGAGTCTGGAATACTAAAGTTGAGGAATCCAAAATGTCATCTAACCTGGGGCCACATATTTAAATGTTTATGCAACCCTATCTAGTGGAACTTCCTATTATGATGGAATTATTCTGTATCTCCAGTTTGGTGGCCACTAAGCAATATGTGATTTCTGAGCATTTGAAATTGGCTAATGTGACTGAAGGACTGAATTTTTAAAATTCTAAATTTTAATTAATTTTCATTTAAATTTAAGCCATCCCAGGTGGCTAAGAGGCTGCCAGATTGGACCTTTGGAGTCAGGCAAGGTTGGTCAATGTGAAGAGACACTGGGCCCAGGCAAAGTCCTCCACTGTGATAGGGACTCAGTCCTGTCGAAAGAATGAGTGCTCCACTCTAACAAATTGTTGCGCTCAGGGATAAGATATTCTAGTTTTTCAAGAGAAAACAGGAGTCTTGGGGTTTTTTTTTTTTTTTTTTTTTTTTTTTTTTTTTTAAGAGAGAAGGACAGTGAGAGAAAAAGAGAGATAGGAGCAATTTTTATTGAGTTTTTCACATGGCTTTCGTTGCTCTGATACTTAGTTGTGTATATGGGTACTGGGGTTTGAACCCGAGCACTTGCGATGCAGGGCAAGCGCCGTAGCCACCAAGCCACCGCTGCAGCCCCAGGAGTCTTGGTTTTTAATTTGAGATTTCCTAAGTTTTAAGTGTTGAAAACTATTCAAACGTTCTAAATCTCTTGGGATTTTTCATCTAGTACAACTCCTTTACCTTACTGAAGAGGAAACAGATTCCAGGAAATAACACGTCATTTTGCAGCCTACAAAGCCAGTAGGTGATGCGGGCTTCCTTGGCCTAGCATCCAGGGTCTGCTTTTCTCTCATCTATGTTGGTTCTGTATGGAGATGCTCTCCAACTTACGCTAGGGTTTCATTCCGATATGCCCATCATACACGGGAAATTTCAGAAGTGAAGAATGCTCTGAATTTGCACAACCTACTGAATATCCAAACTCAGCAACACAGTCCCTCGGAGAGTGTTGGCTGCTTGTCCTCACAATCCCAGGGCTAACTGGAAACTGCAGCTCAGGGAACAGACTCCACGACGCTAGCCTGGGAAAACTCAAAATCTCAGGTATGATCGCTATTGACTGTGTATCACTTTTATACCACCCCGTCACTGAAAAATCATCAGTGAAGCCACTGTAAGCAGGGGGTCTGTATCCCCACTGTATTTAATCCTCTAGACAGTTTTGTCTTGCTAGACTGGCATGGGAATTTCTCCACTCCTCTTATTCTTCCAGGCAGCAAGAACCTCCCTGGAGCTTCTCAAATACATGCATGAAAGAAGAGAGGGAATTTGTCTCTTGGATTTAGTGGCCTGAAAGGAGTCTGTATAGAAGTCTGAAATTTCTTTGAAGTCTCATTTTATCTTAAAAAAAAAACTGCACACAAACTTGGCAGTCTAGTTTTTAATATATTTGTGCTTATTTAATATTAAGACAAAATCCCCTTCAAATCTTCAAGTAAATCTGAAATTTCAAAAAGAATTGACAGTTTCACCTTGTGGTTTCAGGAATCATCTGGCCCACAGTTCCTGTCATTGGGCACTTCATTTTCCAGTTAGAGAAGCGCTAATACATAACAAATTATCTTAAATGATTAATTTCAGTTCCCTGCCACCCAACTTACCACCATTTAACAGGTAGAGAGGAGGGGGTTTTTGTTTGTTTGTTTGTTTGTCGGAGAACACTGACATTTCTGGTCTTTTTTAGGAAGAGATGAATTTGAATCCTGTCTCATCTTGAATTTAAGATATTTCAAGGGCATCAATAAAGAGGGAAAAGCAAAGTACATACATAACCTGGGTAATAATACCATGGACTTCTTGGTTGCTTTTGTCTTCAAAGGGAAAGACACAGGAGATGTCATGGGAGTTATGAGAAAGGAACCCATGTGTGGAGAGATAACAAAAAAGGTCTTAATTCAGCCTCTTATAGCCTGTTCTTTACGCAAGTTATGGTCAGGTGGGTCGAGATGGGTAGTCCGGTGTCTGGATGTGTTCCTTGAGGAGAGAATGCAAGATAAAAGAGGTGACACTCTCACGGAGTCTTTTAGTCTGGGGTGAATTTTGTGGCTCTGTACCTTCTTAGTGTAATAATTTGTTTTCTGCACTTTTTCTTTATTTCCTTCCTTATCTCAAAGGCTTTCAGTCAATTAGAGGATGTAAGGGAAAGTTCAAGAATCCTGACAATGAGTTTGTAGCTGGTTGTGGCTTAATGGACTTAGTGGTAGAAGAAATGTAGAAATGTATCATGGGCTTTTTTTTTTTTAACTTGGGGGAGAGATTGGGAAAACGCAGGACACTTTGCACACTGTCATTTCACTATATTGTGACTACAAGCAGAGTACAGTGTGTTCTGAGTTCCCATGGATGGGGTTAGTCTTACAATGAGCTTCAGTTGTTCCGGAAAAATAGTTGGGTCCTTGTGGTCTCCTTCCTACATTAAAAAATATATATATCTTGAATTCTCCAGATGATCTCTACAGCTTCTTTCATCATTCTAACAAATTTTTATCTTCACCCTTAAGGCATTGCTGCCTTGTTTTGAATTGCCCACTAGATACATTTTCCCTATTGAGATATTGTAAGCGTCTTGAGCTTAAAATATGCTAAACAGAATTTATCTTTTCCCTTTAACCTGCTCGATACCCTACATTTTTTCTCTCAGTTAGTAGTACTGGCTCACTCAGTTTCTCAAATTAGACAACCCTCGCCCATCTTTGATTTCTCTTCTTCTATCATGCTTAGTTAGTTGCCCAACTTGTCAAATTTCTTCTCATGTATTTGGAGCATTCCCACTGCTCTAATTTGATTTATACCATTATCATGACTTGTCTAGATGATTGCTCTGGCCTCGAAGTTGTTTTCTCCTTTGACCTCTAGTCTTTTTCATTTCTGGAGTCACTTTAACACTGTCCTCCTGAAATTGTTTAAAAAATTCGATATAGACTTCTTCAAATTTCCTACTGATCTTTATCAGTCCAGGATAAGCTGTAAAAGTTGCATGATTTGTCCCAAACTCCATTCTAATTCTTCAGCCTAAAGTTTTGTTAGCTTTCACTTCTAATTGGCATTCAAGCCACTCAACTATTCACCATTCCTACAGCCCAGGATATCCTAATAATGGCTCCACATTTGCACAGACTACTGTTTTTGTTTGAGATTCCCTTTATTCTTTCATACTCAAATTTCAAGTTCAATTTTGAATGCCAGTTCCATTTCAAATTCTTCCAGTTAAGATTAACTCTTTTTTTCTTGTACCTTCCAGCTCTGTACATGGCTCCTTTACAGTGGAAATGCTTTGTAATTCATTGTTTTCAACTCATTTGTATTCTCCACTAGATAGGAAGATCTGAATGCATATAACCTGTTCCTCTCTGTATCCCTAGGGCCTACTACAGTGCCTACTATGAGGGAGATGCCCAGCAACGTTGGTCCAAACATCATTCTTACTGGTCACAGTGGCCAGCTATGAATTCCTTAAGAGGGAGAATCATATTTTATTCATCTTTATGTCACCAGTTCCAAGTGCTTTTTAAGCATTCATTGACTCAATGAATCAGAAATCCACAGAAATCAAATATGGTGATAGGTAAATATCTCTCTGCCTCTTCAACTGTGGCTTTGGAAGATTACAAATCACTACTGTGAGATAAAACTTCTAACGTATGTCATGGTGGCCATATTTTGGTGTTCATTTTATTTCTACCAAGAAATTATGCTAGAATGGTGATAGCTACTATTTACTGAAAGCCTTCTATGTGTCAAATTTTGCATTAAAAATTACCTCATCCAATTAGCATTTCTTTAAAGGCAGCTATGATTGAATTGAGGGTTATCATCAGAGAAAGCCCAGAATTCATCTAAAATTACCATGTGTGCATCCGAAAGACTAAATTATTGTTTAAGCCTCTTAGACATTACACCACTAATCCTTTTCTAATGATCTCATCTTAAGAAACAGCATCAGCAGGAGAACTGTTGAGCCTCCCCCACATAACAACGTAATGAGCAGATTTGGGTATTTACATAATAACTCAGAATGATCTCAGGATAAAATATATAACCACTTAGATTGCTGTCATTGCCGTTATCTCATCACTCTTAGAAATTAAATGAAGATGGAAGTGGAAAAAGCAAAAATCCGAGAGTTTTTGGATGCGTTGCACTGGATTTAGCTACTTCAATATTCTGGGTTTGCAGCAAAGTGCCCCAATTAAGAAATTTGATTCACGGAAAATGCAAGCATTAAAGCTTTGAGCAAGTTATCAAAAATTGATGTGAGGTAGATGCGACTAGAGTCCAGAAATACTTTTGAAAACGGCTGTTATTTATTCACAGAGGAGAGACAAGTGATGGTGCTCCGGCATTGATATAACCTGTCCTATTTTCTGTTTCTGGCTTGTATGCTATTTTCTGTTTAATATTTTGTTTATCTCTTTTCTTTAAATTTTACCGATTGGATTGTATGTGAATTGTTTTGTACCTTAAAATATTTACCCAGATGTCTATTATTTTCTTTACTTTTCATTTGTCTTGGGAAATGTTTTATTGCCATCTGAGATTGTTTTCTTCTTTCCAAAATCCATTCTTTAGCAATTTCTCTTTCAAGTGTTGATTAATCTTGCTCAGGTATTTCTTATTCAAAATGTTTTTATTTCATCTTCACATTCAAAGGATAGTTTTGTTGGACTAACCGTGATTTCCTTCAGTGAGTGGTGCTGTGTGAGTGTCTTGTGAGCTGATGTTCTTTATAGGTGATTTGTCTTCTTCTCTGTGTACTTCTTTGTCTTTTGTGATTCTGCTTCCTCATTTTGAAGTGTTAGGATTTCTCTTGGAATGTTTGTGTTTATGGGGCTTCAAGAAACAGAAAATTAATTCATGAAGTCACTCTGGAGAGATTCATTCATTATCTCTGATGATTTTCTCTCTCTCTCTCTTTTTTTTTTTTTTTTGGTTCCTATATTATCTCCTTTGGTATTCCTTTGGATATATTTTAGAATTTTTCCCTCTTTGCACTTGTTATTGCATTTCTGGTCATTTTTTTAGCTTGATCTTTTAAGTTCACTAATTTTCTTTGTGTTTCTGACTAGTTATTTTAACTTTTGTTCCTCAAATTTCTAACTGATGTTTTTATCAAAAGTTGCCTGATTATATTTGACAGTTTCTTGTTTCTCTACCAACCAACTTTTTGATAAAATCTTTCATTTTTTTATTGAGGCAAAAAAGACATAACATGACATCTACCTTCTTAATAAACTATTATGCATTCAGCATATTTTCGTTAACTATAAGTGTAGTGTTGTATAAAGTATGACAGATCTCTAGAATTTTTACATTCATGCAGGATAATCCTGTTATCTGTGTTCTTTCCTGGCCTGATTTTATAATTGTTTTGTTTCTGTTCATGGTAGCTATTTTCCCTCCTCCTTTGGGATTTCTCTTTCTTTTTTTCCCCCTCCCTCTGTCTCTTTCTTGCTTTCTCCGTAAAGACCTATTACCTGAAACTTTATTGCAGGTATTCTCTGAGACCTGCATTGGAGTCTATTTTCTCTTTACTTACATATTTAGAGTGAATTCCAGCCACAAATCCTTTAAGTTCAGGTTTATAGTTAGTGTTATGGTTTGGATATGAAGTGTCCCCCAAAAGCTCATGTGAGGCGATGCAGGAGTGTTCAGAGGTGAAATGATTCAACTGTAAGACCTGAACCTAATTAGTGGGTTGATCCATTTGATGGGTTAATAATTTGAAAAGCCTACTGGGTGGTCAATGTGGACAGGCGGGGCATGGTTGGAGGAAGGTCGCTGGCCCTTGGGAACTATATTATGTCCAAGCTTCTTGTGTACAAGGTCTCTTTCTCACAGCTTCCCCGCTGCTCCACGGTGTGAGCAGTTGTCCTTCACCATGCTCTTCCGCCATGATATTGTGGCTCATCTCAGGCCCAGAGCCATGGAGTTGGTGACCATGGATTGAACCTATGAAACCATGAACCCCAAATAAACATTTCCTCCTCTCAGTTGCTCTTGTCTGGTATTTCGGTCACAGCAATGAAAGGTTGACTAACACAGATATTCTCTGAGATTTTGCCGCCTTCATCAAGAACGAAGGGCAAAACAGACTTACTCCAATTTGTCTCTGAGGTGTGCTTATTTTTACTTCAATCATGGGGATTATTTCCATTCTGAGGTTTTTGTGTGGTGCTTGTTTGTTTAGTTTTGTTTTGTTTTGCCAGGGTTTGGGCCTGAAGTGTTTCCAACAAAGTGAAAAGTATTTTGGAATTACTGTCCCTTACCTGATATATCCTGACATCTTTAAAGATTTAAACAGCAAAAACCCATGAAGTTCTTGGCATTCCTTAGAAGAAAACATCCAATATAAATCTCTCCATGGAAAGCTTGAATACTGAATAGTCCAACCTATTGCTTCCTAAATATCTAATGTTTTATAATACAATAAAACACTCAGAGAAAGAAAGTCTTACACAAGCCCTGGAGCAGTTGACAGCTGAGCACTGGGGAGAAAAAGCTTTTTTTTTTTTTTTTCAAAATCTGGTCTGCTTTTTATCTTTTTTTCAGAAACAAGGAGAGGTGTGTGAGTGTGTGTCTTTGTGTATAATATGTGTCTGTGTTCACACGTGTGCACATACTTAGGCTGTTAGGGAGAGGTGCTGGCAGGGAGGTGGTGGGGAGGGATGCTGCCTGCCGCTTCAGAGGAGGAAGGACAGGGGAGCTAATCTTCCTTGCAAAGATAAAACCGGTCCAGGGTCATGTCTGGCTGCAAAGGTGCAGAGTGGCTCAGATATCAAATCAGGCCCAGGAAATGCAAGGTAATAATTAATCTCATGTCTCCTTCAATCCAAGGTGTTCGTATGTGCAGTTCTGCAGGGGTTTGCCCCCACCCCATTGTATTGGGCTTATTTGAATTCTGGCTCATGATCTGGAGAAGGGTGTTGCCAGTCCACTAATGACTTTGAATCACATTAACTTTGAGTGTTTATATCATCAGCATGGACTGTAAAGAATGCACATTGAATGAAATTTCTATTGCTTCTGCAACACATTACCACAATTCAGGGATTTAAAACAGTATAACTTTATTTTCTTACAGTTCTATAGGTCAGAATTCTGACAAGGGCCCACTGGGCTCAGGTTAAGGCTTGGACTGGATCTGTAAGGGAGGGTTCTCTTCTCTGCCCCTCCCATTTGGTCCTTGCAAATGTCCTGTTTCCTTTCAGAATCAGCAACAAGTTGTTGAATCCATCCTTGTGCTACCATCTCTCTCAGTCTTGGTTCTTAAAGGACATTTCCTCTTTGAAGAACCCTCATTATTACACTGGACTCACCCAGGTGATCTAGGACACTGTTCCCATCTCAAGGTTCTTAACCTAAGTCACATCTGAAAAGTCCCTTTTGCCATGTAAGGTGACTTATTTACAGGTTTGGGAGATTAGGATATGGATGTCTTTGCAGGGTGATGGCATTATTCTGCCCTCCACACACATCAAGAGCTTAGAAGTCAAAGCCAGGGAAAACTCAGTTCCCAGGCTGGAGACGAATGGGATAGGGCAACTGGCAGGTTCCAGCTGGGATGAGTCAACCGGCCAGGAGCAGGTAGGGCCTGGAGGCAGGTTGAGTGCAAAGAGCAGAGCAGGTTTCATCTGTGAGCAGGAAGCCACCGGTCTAAATGCCCTTCTGGGCTCATCCCAGAGAACCCAATGAGGAGAAAAGTAGGGGCTAGGCTGTTGCCTCAGGGGTCTCTGGATATTAATCTGAGTTTGTGTTTTCAGTTCAAATTTAAAAATCAGCCTAATGTGTTTTAAATAATAAATCATCTCTTCGGATAGGGTGTTTTGGAAGGAGATGTAGGGAAAAAAACACACATCTCACAGTTGAGAGGAAACCAGGGAAGGCTTAAGAACAATGTGCAGAAATGGTGCTTCTGAAAACACTCTAAGGCATAGTCAAGGAGCCCAGGAGGAAAAACGGGCTAAAGTAAAGGCTAGTCAGTTTTGATTCAATATAAACAATGAAAATCATTGAGACTGGGACTGTGGGAGGCAGAGTAGGGACCCCACATAGAGATTCAAGTTCGAATGCCCAGAGCCTATGACGGATTTTGGCAATGCATGGTAAGGCATGCTGTAGACAAGTTGAAGAGGACTTGGCGTATGTGGTTCAGGATTTTGAGACGGGGCAATTGTCCTGGATACGTGCGCTGATTTGGTCCATGGTCAGCCTGTTGCTGCTGCTGCTGCTGCAGGTACTGAGGAGGTGCCGTGAGCCAAAGCGGTCTCTAGAAGCTGGACAGGCAAGGAAATGGATTCTTTCTGGGGCCTCCAAAAGGACTGTGGCCCTTCCACACCTTGATTTTCACTCAGACCCATTTTGGGTTTCTGGGCCTGTGAACTGCAGGATAATTTATTTTGTTTTAAGATATCGTGGTTAGGGTAATTTCATGCAACAGCAGTAGGCACTGACAGAGGGAAGGGTCTGGTGGGTCCGCTTCCTGCAAGGGAGTCTCCTGCTGAATGAACATCCCCTCAAAGTTTGAGAGAAAGAAAGAGTAAACGACATCATCCCATTCCAGAGCACTTGGGAACAACATAGCTTCTTTGCCATTTACATTTATTTCCCTTTGTCATGTTTCCTTTGATCAGGACAGAGACTTCAATAGAGCACACATGCACACACATACTGTCCCTATGACACATATAAACACACACACGCACATAAATAACTGTGGGCTTTGAAAGGACAGGGGAAGATCCTCCCTCCACCCCTCACTGTTCTCAAATTAAACCTGGGTTGAGAAAACAGAGTGCTGCCCAGCTCCAGCCCATAGTGGTCTGATAGGATGACCCATAGATTTCTAATGTTACAGCCCAGGCTGTGAAATGTTCTGAATCAGATGACCTTAGACTCTTGGTTCAGGCTAATTAAGCCTCTCCTGACTGTACAGAATGTTCTGGTTTGCAGCAGTGGTTGTGTAACTGTTTAAACTCTACACCTTTGCTCTGGGGAGCTAGCTCCATTGCCTGTTTCTTTATTGTTTTTCTGGGAAGCTTCCAGGCCCGGTGGGTTTTCTTCTTTTAAATGAATGGGAATGTAAACTCCTTGGTGCTGTCAAGGCACATCTGGGCTTGGGTCCATCAGTGGGATATTGTCAGAGGGGAACAGTGGGTAGAACCAGCTGGTACTACCTCCCAGTATATCCTGTGGTCTTTCCTCTCCTCCTGGAGAGCACTTGTCTATAGTAGTCTCCAGTGGGTGTGGGAGAGGATCCCCCTGAGAGCTTAATCTGGAAAGGGATGGTGGGGAGTAGGTTATTGGAGAAATGTGGACACTACTTAGCTTGTGTCCCCAGACTCAGTGTGGGAGGGAGAGGAGCTGGTTATACTTTAAACTATCAGCTGTCCCTTGGTGGTACACTGGGTCTAATGATGAGTATACACAGCTGGTGTGTGAATCCTCTCTAGGGATGGATAAGCAAGAACTCTGAGAATCCAAGTGTGAGTTTATACATCTTCTGCTGTCTCAGCATTGGCTTAGACTAATATTTTGTTTGTTTTCTGGCACTGTGGATTGAATGAAAGGAGGCTTACCTGCTGAGCCACATCCCCAGCCCTTTTTATATTTTCGTTTTGAGACAAGGTCTCGCTATATTGCTTAGGGCCTTGCTAATTTGCTGATTCTGGCTTTGAACTTGTGATCCTCCTGCTTCAGCCTCCCAAGCTCTTGAATTACAGGTGTGCACCACTGTACCTGGCTTAGAAGTGACTTCTTAAATGAATGGAGTCTTTTCTTAGGGTTCATTTGGACTGCAAGTCACATTGAGGCAGTGCCCTGACCTGCTCATTAGTACTGAATTGCATTTTTCCATCATCAACATCAACCCTTCGGTGTTACCTCTAACTACTGGCCCCCTTTCTTTATGTGTAACTGTAGATTGTACCTCTAAATGTTCTCAAATTCCTTTACAATTTGTTACTTTAATTCAGACCCTGATTATTTATTTATCTAAACTGTTAGAAGTAAGTTTGCCCTACTTCCCTGTCTCCATCATTACCCTTAACTTTTGTACTTCTTAGCCTACTTTCCAAAAATACGCCCTAGTCCTATCTCGCGTTGTTGCCCGAGTGTGTGTGTGTGTAGGGGTGGGGTTGGGAGATCTTTCTCACTATATCTGGATCTGACTCTCAAGGCATTGTCTCTTTCTTCCACATGCAGTAGTCAGGTTGTTCCACTTGCTGTGTCATCAATATGGCAAGGTCTTTCCCTCATCACAAGCTTCTTCGCATCATTCTCTCCTCTTGGAATGCATCATCCTGTTGCTCCGTGCATGCTCAGTGTGAATGCTCACCTGATTCAGAGGCACAGGGATTGGAATGTTAGAGTTGAAAGCATCCTTGAAATCTGCCACTTCTGTCGTTTCACTGTGGGTATGGGGAAACCAGAATGTAAGGCGGTGCAGGGGCTGCTTTAGATCAACATTAAATCTAAGACTGAAGAAAGGTCTTCTGGCTCTCAATTCGCTACTGTCCACATGACAATGTCCTTCAGTAAATCTTCTTAGTGTGATTTTTGCATTCCATTTTGTTTTACAGTTTCTTTAACCGTCTGGATTTGTAATTCTGAGGACAGGGACCACGCCTCAATCATCTTGTTTTATCCTGTAGCACTCAGCACAGGCTTGCCACATGGTAGATGCTTACTATGTGTACCAGCTCAGATGGACAGGGTGAGTGGATGGATGAATGAATGGAAGGATGCATGCGTGAAACATAAGATAAGAGGATAAGAGGGTGAGTGAATGGATGGATGGGTGGATGCATGAGTGGATGGGTAGATGCACTTGTATTCATACAAATGAATCATCGGGTAGTCATTGAAACAGCAGTTCTCCAGGAATGTGTTCAGGCATCCTAATACTCCCACAGCAGACTTTATCTGCAAATGTGTGTATCGTACAACAGAGCCTGACATACAGCTGCAGGTGTCGCTTCTCATTTCCTGATATAATGAGGAAGTTTGTGGGAGGGGGCAGGGTGAGCACTATACCCTTCCAGGTGTGAATAATAAGAATGGCTTAGCCATTTATTTGTTCCCGATTCTGTGTAAAGTATTCTCTTACATTATCATATTTAATGTTCACAGCAACTTTATGAAACAAGAGTTCTTATTATCACCTATTTGCAGGCACTTAACAAAGCTGAATAACTCGCTAGGAAATTGCAGAGCTTAGGACTTGGATGCAGGTTGTGCTGACTCAGAAGCCCAGGTTCTTACCCATTACACAGAGCAAGGAACTATCAGGGCACAGTTGGCTGGGAGACCTCAGAAATCTGAGCAGCTATGTTTGAACCCAGTGAGGCCACCAATTTTCTGAGTGGGAAAATCACTTAATTTGGCTTCTCAGTTTCCTCTATGGTTTAATGGAAGTAACAGAATCTTCTTAGCAGGAGTGCGGTGAAAATTAATGACTACATATAAAGTGCTTTAAGATAAAGATTCTCAGATCAAAGGAGCTGGAGGGAGTTTAGAGGGCTGTTGGGAAAGAGAGGGAACTTCATTTTATGCTGTCTCCATGGCTGGTTGGTAAGTGGGCCATGGATGTGTAAAAAATTCAGCTTCAAATCAATTTTCATTGATGAAGTGTTCTAAGGAGGAAGCAGAACCTGGTGAATAATTTCTAGATTCAATTTTCACATGTTTAGGAAACATTATTTTTAGAACTATATTATTTTAAAAGAGAGCTACTGTTATGAATTAATAATAGTGGTAATTAAATACTTGATGGGGAGCCAGGGGAAGAAATGTGCCGAGCCTCGATCTGTGAGTCAGCCTGGTCTATCCATTGACACGCTCAGCAGGTCATCTTCTTCTCTGCAATAGCTTATAGGTGGCTATGGACATCAGGAGTGACAGGAAAAGAGAAACTCTCAACACATCTCTATCTCTTCCCATT
This sequence comes from Aplodontia rufa, assembly GCA_004027875.1. Classification (NCBI taxonomy): domain Eukaryota; kingdom Metazoa; phylum Chordata; class Mammalia; order Rodentia; family Aplodontiidae; genus Aplodontia; species Aplodontia rufa. The sequence goes on along the minus strand of PVKS010000856.1, from coordinate 136,938 downwards.
TTCCCCAGAGGCCAGGGGCTTGGTGTGATTTTTTTCCCAAAAATTTAAATTAAATTTATTTTTAAACTGAGATATAAAAACATAAAAATCTGACCTGTTTATGGGGGTGACATGTGATGTTTGATATGATAATCCTATGTAGGAGTCCTGTTCTTGGATTTCTCTACCTCCAAGAACCACGTATTCACTGTTGACTGAACGTCCTTTGGCATCTTCTGTTCCAGGCAAGCAATACTGTAGGTTCACATATTCTCCCATATCCGCATATTTATGGAGTATTAGCTCTGTGTCAGCTGTTTCAACACCGGGGGTATAACAGATGTGATCATAACTGTGGGGAGACTCACTATAAAATAATCACTCACTGCTGAATGATTAAACCATGACAAGGGATGAAGAAAAGAGAAGGGATGCGGAACGTGTATGATTGAAGTGCTGCTCTGGGTCAGGGGAGGTCGAGGAACGCTCCTTGAGAAGATGATTCCGAGGTAGATCTGAAAAACAAGTCAGAGAGGACAGGGTTTCTGGTGGGCAGTTTTCATGATGATGGAAAGAATAAACAGTACAGCTCTGACCTCAAGGTGTGCCCACAATGGTTAGGGATATGGACAGACATACTGGCAGTGACAGTGAAGAGTGACATGTGCTGTAGACAAGCTGTGCATTGGGAAGGCCTGGGGGTGGAGCTCTTTCCTGGAAAGTGTCCAGGGAAGTCCAACTGCCAAGGGAGCTGCCAGTGCTCTGGAAGCACGATGGATGGTAAGGGTTAGGAAAGGTGTGTTATGGAGAGGAGACATCACTTGGGGAGGCTCAGTTTGCTGGAACATCCCTTTGAGAAAGCACAAGTGACTTTTCAAATCTGGAGTGTAGGGACATGCTGGAGAGTAATGGGATTCAGGTTAGGAAAGGCCTGGTGAGTTATGCCAAGGAATGGGCACTGGATGCTCCTTTCTGTGGAAGGGATTTTAACCAGGGGAGCAAAGTGATGAGATACCTTAGAGAGACCTCCATCTGGCAAGAATGGCCTGAAAGTAGGCTGGATGGGAGAGAGGAAGTCATGTTAGCAGCTAGCATAGAAAGCATCAGGAGCTCAGAGAGGAGAGAAGGGAAGCTTGGGAATGACGCTTGGAGATGAAGCAGTTAATCAGACTTGAATGAGAGGTTACAAGAGGGCGGTCAAGAAAATGGTTCTTTTCCCTATTTATTGGACAGTGACTCCCAGCAATCTATCTTCAATAATGAGTTCCTTGGGCAACTGCACTTCTCATCTTACTCTCTCTTGGAACTTTATTCTATAAAGTGTCATTGTGAGTATCTAGCAGCCAAAGATTCCTGATGGATTGGTTAGATTTTCCAAATGTCTTTGACCATGGGATCATTTTTTGTTTTATGAAATATCTACTAACATCCAGAGTAATCTTTCAAAAATTAAAAGCTGAGCATCTCACCCTTGCTTAAAACTATTCAGTGATTATTGGATGAAGTTCCAATTCCTTGCCTTTCACTTTTATGCTCCTCTTCAACTAGTGATTGGCAGAGCCCATTTTTGGAGAAGGTCTCTGTGTGTGTTTGTTCTTTTAGGGAAATGCCTTTCCAAGCCTTTTGTCCATTTTATTTGGTTGGTTTTCTGTTTATTATTGAGTTGTAGTTACATACTTTTGATGTACATCTTGTCAAGCATGCACGTCAAAAGTGCTTTCTTTTAGTGCGTGTCTTGAAATCACAGGGAAATATGAAGGTGTCAGTGGGAGGGAGACAGGGAAAATATTTTGGACAAGTTGAGTTTGAATGTCAGAAGAATATTCAGGAGTAGACCCCATGGAGACTATCTTAAGCTTCTATAATTTCTTTTTTATTTTCTTAAAGAGAGAGGGATATATATATATATATATATAGAGAGAGAGAGAGAGAGAGAGAATCAAGATTTATTTTAGTTTCTCATGTGACTTTTGTTGCTCCGACACTTTGTTGTGTACATGGTGCTGGGGTTTGAACTCACATACTCATGCTGGGCAAGCATGGTAACCGCCGAGACACCACTCCAGCCCCTTCTACAATTTCTTAAGGGGATAATATCCTGGCTATTACAAAGACTTATATATCTGTGCCATAATGTAGACATCACTGTCTACATTTTATTTTATTTTATTTTATTTTTTTTTAAAGAGAGAGGGACAGTGAGAGAGACAGGAAAGAGAGAAACAACTTTATTTCGTTTTTCACATGGCCTTAGTTGCTCCAACACTTAGTTGTGTATGTGGTGCTGGGGTTTGAACCCGGGTCCTCGTGCTTGCCAGGCAAGTGCCGAAACCGCTGAGCCACCGCTCCAGCCCCCACTGTCTACATTTTAGATTGTGACCAGATAACAAAACTGAGAAGTCATTACTATGCAATCTTATGATGTACTTGGTTATGAGAAAGAATACTGAAGAAGATATTTCTAAATAATTTTGCAATAAATAGATTTCTCTACATGTTCAAGAAAACATGCTTCAAGGCAGACTCCCAAACTGTTTGCATGGTAGGGTTGTAGAATTTTGGACTCTGAAATGCTCATTTTATTTGATTATGCTTTGACAGCATGTCTCCTCTCTATAGAAGAGTATAAGTCACATCCTTGTGAAACTTCTTGCTGATTCTAGTGTGAGGATAGAGTCAAGGCTTCCTCTAAAATATCCAAAATATCACATAGGGAGTTTCTTGTGAGAAGTTCCCTTTAACTAGAAGACCTGAAGAAGAGAATGGATGAGCTTCTGTTAGAGATCTGGTTTGTTTTTCTCTAATAGATTTGGTGAATCTGGAAAACTAACACTTGATTGATGCCCAAGTATTTTATTCTGTTTGAGGAAATTATGAATGGGACAGACTTCTTGATTTTTTTCCTCATTGGAATTGTTGCTGGAGTATAGGAAAGCTAATGACTTATGAGTGTTGATCTTATAGCCAGCCACATTGCTGAAATCATTTATAAGCTCTAGATGTCTTCTGGTTGAGCTTATTGGGTCTTCTATGTATAGGATCATGTCATCAGCAAATAGAGACATCTTGACTTCCTCTTTTCCTATTTGATTTCCTTCTCTTGTCTGATAGCTCTGGCTAGGGTTTCAAGGACTATATTGTATAAGATTGGTGAAAGTGAACATCCTTGCTTTGTTCTGGAATTCAGTTGGAAATGCTTTCAGTCTTTCTCCATTAAGCATAATGTTGGCTATGGGTCTGTCATAAATGGCTCTTACAAAATTAAAGTATCTTCCTTTGATCCTTATATTCTTCAGAAGAGCATAAATGAGTGCTGAATTTTATCAAAGGCCTTTTCTGCATCAATGGAGATGATTATATGATTTTTATTTTTTAAATTTGTTTAAGTGGTGAATTACACTTATTGATCTGCGAATGTTGAATCAGCCCTCCTTTCCTAGAATGAAGCCCACTTGATCATGATGTATTATCTTTTTGATGTATTTTTGCATCTGGATAGCTAGAATTTTATTAAGGATTTTTGTGTCTATCTGCATTCATCAGGGAGATTGTTCTGTAGTTATCTTTTTCTTGATGTGTCTTTGTTGGAGTTTGCTATCAAGGTTATATTTGCTTCATAAAAAGTATTAGGGAGTGTTCCAACCCTTTCAATTTCATGGAAAATCTTGTAGAGTATCAGTGTTAATTCTTCTGTAAAGGACTGGTAGTATTCTGCCGTGAATCCATCAGGTCCTGAGGTTTTCTATTTTGGAAGGCCTTTGATTGCTGTTTCAATTTTGCTATCTGTGACTGGTTGGTTTAGAATTGGAATGTCCTCCCATGTTAATTTTGGAATGTCATATGTGGCAAGGCTGGACAACTGGACAGCCATATGCAGACAACTGAAATTGGATCTTAACTCTCACCCTGCACAAGAATCAAATCAAAATGGTTCAAGGATCTGGAAATTAAACAAGCAACTATACTATTGCTTGAAGAAAAAATAGGATCAACACTCCACAGCAAAGGTGTTGGCATCACCTTCCTTAACAAGACTCCCATAGCACAAGAACTAAAGCCAAGAATAAATGAATGGGATGCCATTAAACTAAAAAGCTTCTGCACAGTTAAAGAATTAGTCAGGAGTATCAAGAGATAACCTACAGAATGGGAGAAAATCTTTGCCTGCTACACCTTGAACAGAGGGCTAATATCCAGAATATACAAAGAACTAAAAAAACTGAATACCAAAACCACAAATAATCCAATCAATAAATGGGCTAGGGAGCTGCATAGAAACTTCTCAATGGAGGAAGTCCAAGAAGCCCATAAATATATGAGAAAATGCTCTACATCACTAGCAATCAGAGAAATGAAATAAAAACTTCACTGAGACACCTCACTCCTGTCAGAGTGGCAAAAATGAAGAATACAAACAATGACAGATGCTGGAGGGGCTGTGGGAAGAGAGAAAGATTTTCACACTGTTGGTGGGACTGCAAGCTTGTACAGCCACTTGGGAAAGCAGTGTGGAGACTCCTTAAAAAACTAGACCTGGAACCAAATGACCCAGGTATCCCACTTCTGGGTATTTTTGCCAAAAGAGCTAGAATCAGCATATTATAGAGATGCAGCTCCATCAATGTTTATAGCAGCTCAATTTAGTATAGCTAAACTATGGAACCAACCCAGATGCCCCTCACTGGACAAGTGGGTTAAAAAACTGTGGTACATATATCCAATGGAATTCCACTTTGCTATTAGTGAGAACAATATCATAGCGTTTGCAGCAATATGGACGGAGATGGAAAAAATTATGCTAAGTGAAATATCCCAAACTCAGAGACTAAAGGGCCGAATATTTCCTCTCATATGTGGAAGCTAGAATACAATCAGAAACAGACTGAAAGTTGGTTAAGCTAATAATAATTTCAATATGGGTGAAGTTTTATATGAGCAGGGGGAACCTTGCCTAGGATGAAGGGAGGGGGGCAGGGAGTGGAGGTGGGAATAGGAGGGATAACAAGGCAGCTGGAGGAAGGGAGTAGGGGGTCATCAACCCAGCAGGGAACCTTTGACCTCCATGAGAAGCCCAACTAACACATGGGTAAAGGAGGGGAAACATAGGATGGGGGAACTCAAAGGGGGAAGATCATGAATTAGCATCAGCCTTGCCTTGCTTTGTCAATATCCATGTGTTCATTAATGTGTGGCAACGATTCCCTCCAACATGTAAGACAATGTTGAATGAATAAAAATAAATAAATTAGTTAATTAAAAAAAAACTATCACATTTTCCCCTTACAGTGGCTGGTGTGAAGCTTAGAGAAAGCTCAACTACACAGGGTTACCTGCATTGCCTCTGCTTTTATGAGTTTCCTACCTATATTTTCTCATTGATATTTGTCTGTTTTTTAAGAGAGAGAGAGAAAGAGAATCAATTTTATTTATTTTTTCACTTGACCTTTGTTTCTCTGATACTTAGTTGTGTATGTGGTGCTGGGGTTTGAACCTGAGTCCTTGTGCATGCCAGGCAAGCGCTGTGCCACTGAGCCACCACTGTTCACAATATGGAGAGAAGGCAAAGGAAATGGGTAATGAAGGGACACAGGGCCCATTAAGAAGTTTCTTTTTGTCATCTTAATGAGAGATGTTGGTAGTTTGGATTACAGTGATGATGGTAAAAACAGAGAGAGATTGATTTAATGGAAATTTGGATGGTAGACCCAACAGGCTTGGCTATAGATTGCAAGTGGATGCTGAAGACAAGAAGGGATAAAGGATAATTTTCAGATTTCTGTTTTTATCAGTTATATGCATTGTTAATCAATTGAGGAACACTAAGGAAAAACAGATTTTAGGGAACAGATGAGGATATGTTTGAACATGTGAAGTTTGACATGCATATGAAATATCCGAATGGACATGGGAGTGGGCAGCTGGATATAGGGGCTTATAGTTCAGGGGGCAGATCAGGGTGAAGACAGATATTCAAATTCATGGGGGCTGGAAAGAGCCCTGAAGCATACTGATATTCTGACAGGCAGAAAAGAAAGGAGCAGAGGATGCTAAGAAGCAGTTGTGAGATGGGAGAAAAGCCAGCAGAGGGTGGTTTCCTGAATTCAACAGAGAAGAAAGATTAAAGAAGGGGGCCATGGACCCCTGTTGGAACGTTGTGAGACCTCAAGTACTAAGTTGCTCATGGAAATAGAATGCTCTTAACCGATGGCCTCATAGTGGAGTTGGAAAGGGTATGAAGAAGCTGATAGAAACAAAGGCTCAAAGATGGAGGCGAAAGTTCAGTTTTCAGTTGTAGGAAATGGGAGAGGGAAGGGACTAGGGACCCGGGGAAGGGATCACTGGACAGCCCCAATGGTTCAGCTGACATTGGGGCCAATGATTTTGTAGCCACCCCTACCATCGCCCCTTACAGTGGTGGGGATTTTCTCTGAACAGAAGGGTAGAGAGGTAGAATAGCAGGTTGAGGTGTTTTCAGAGGGTGAGATAGGTAGGAGGACACAGGTTAGAGGATAACAGCCAGAGGATGATTGAAGATGCTCACCAGGAAGCAAGTTCAGCCAGAGGGGTCTGAGAGGTTGGGAACCATGGGGGTGTCTGCCGGCTGCTTTAGATGGCTCTGAAAAACATGGTGGAAGAATATCCAGTGGGGTGCAAAGAGAAGGAGTGGGTGGGAGTGTGAGAGATGGCAGGGGCCAAGTGGGTGTGGATTGGAGCCAAGAGTGGTGGCGGTAAAGAGGAACAGCAAAGAGCATTCATTGGCTTCAAGTGTGCGTCTCAAGAGGAGGCTTCTGAGTTGCTACGGATTATGGCCTCCTGGGAGCTGTTTTCTCACCTTCCTCCCTCCGTGTTCTGGAGGCAGCCTCTGCCAGTCTTGACCTTTGTGCTCAGGCTCATGTCTGCCTCTCTGTGGGATAGTGAACGAGGACCAGCCCCGGCTCTTCCAGCACTGCCTCTTCCACTCACTTCTAGGCATCTCGGGGTCCGTGATCAAGCTTCGCTGACTGCATGATCCTATCCATCAAATGAAGATAACAGTACCAGCTTGCTCTCTTTCAAAGGGTTAGCAGAGATAAAACAAGATGAAATACATGAAAGTATTTGAAAAAACCTTAGAAGCTTTGCACCGTGGATTGTGCTATGTGGAAATTGTGTGTGCTCCTGACTACTCCCCAAAAGTGAGAACTTCACTCACCTAGTGGCCTCACTCCTGTCTTAGCTCCCTTTCTAACCCCTCCCTGGCTTGCCCTGTGCACCTATCAACTACAGACAGCACTGTTCTCCACTTACCACTGACAGATGTTTGTAACTGGGTATGATGTGTTTAAGATAAACACCTGAACAGGATACAATGTGCAAATATTTTAGTCCAGTGTTTGCATACAGATTGGTCACCGTCTTCATTCAATCACTCAGCCAAGAACTATGGATTGCTTTATAACTATACTCCAGAAACTGCTCTATTGTAGATTAATACATAGTCCTTGCCCTCGTGGCCCAAAATCTTTAGTGAGAATTAGACAATTAGATAAATGTTATAATACAGGTCATGAAAGGTGATTATAATGACGTTGAAGAAGAACACGAAAGTCAGAATTGTGACATTGTGGAAGTTGCCTAAAGGATGTGCTGATGGAAGAAGCAGAAGAAATCCTGGGAACCCACGATCAGTGTTCATTATCCATGCGCACGCCTAGGAGACACAGCACGGATTCATGACACCCACACCTCATCTGGCCATTTTAATATTCCCCTTCACATATTTTTTTCAGGGTTAGTTGGTGAAAGCTTGAAAGGATTCATTTTCCTTCTGTCTAACCCTTTGTTGAGGGTGATAATGACAGGTTCTAAATAAACTGCAGACAGGAAGGAGAAGAGGGCCTGGGAAATTCCCTAACTCGAGTGCTGACCCTTGAAGAACTGAACTTTGGCAAAACTACCCTCATCAATGACCACTTCCCACCCTGTCCCAACCCAGCACTCTAGATTCAGCCGGATTCGATCCCTCCAGTTAGTCACTGATTTCATGCCCCCCTCTTGTACTGGGAGCAGAGGCAGAGCTCAGGCCTTCTAACCGAGGTGACTGCCCTGTGTAGGGTGGATTATGCTTGGGCCATGGGCACCGCTAAGAAAGGCTGCTCAGAGTAGGGCCCAGGGTCAGCTGTTGGTGTGGAGCTGTCATGGGTCCTGTCCCCACTGCTTGGCTGGGGTGTGTGGAACATAGGGCTATTTGTACCCTGAGAAAGAATTCAGTGGAAAGGTTTCTGTATAGGCTTTTTGTCTCTGGGTCCACGTGTCACCCTGGGCACACTCCCAGATGTGAATGGCCTGTTATCCAGATGTTTTGATGGACAGCCCTCAGAGTTGGGTGGGCATGCACTGACTTTCCGCAGAGGCTGTCTCATAAGACATCGTGTGTTGCCATTCTCCTGTCACCTGTAGTGCAGTGCTAGTGATCCTCTCCAACACACTGCTGTCAGTCAAGACATTCTAGAGAAAACCAGCTAAGGCCCAATGAGAGCCTGGGAAATTCACATGGTGGGTTCTCTGAGCAGCTGGGCTTGCTGTTGCTGTGGCGATTCTTCTGGATGGAATACGAGGTCTTGGTTGCTCTAGTGAAGTGTTTTATATGAATATGCTCCTTTCCAATAGGCCTGAGTCCCCTTGCTTTAATGGTAGGTTTTTATTTTAATTTCCTGTGTGCTTCAGAGGGGAAAAAGAGAATTCCCTCCAGTTTCTAGTGGTGTTTCCCAGACGTACTTTAATCTATTGTCAAGGGCCCTAATACAAACCCTGCTGTAAGTGCTGGGTCCTTTCCCCTCTCCAGATGACTAGCAAGGAACTAGCTCCTGAGGGTCCTTGGTGTAGTAAAAGCAATAGAGTTTGAAAAAAGAAGTGTAATCTTGTCTTGTGTTGGACAGCATGGTCCTCTGCGTGATTGTTTCTCCATGCGGGTGACATCTGTTGAACCCACAACACCTCCCTTCATCTTGCAGGTGTGAGAAGTGCTGCTTTATTCTTCTTGTAGAATTGGGAAAGGAAACTTTCCCTCCGAGAGTCAGAGGCTGCATGTGGCCTTGATCTCTGCTCGCTGCACCCAAGCCAATTCAGCGGCCCTTTCCCCAAACCATTGATGGATCTCAATCTACAGGGGGCTTCAGAATCATCTGGGGTCTGTGCCAAACTGCAGATTCCATGTGCCACCCCCCAGGGCTCTGATTTGGAACATCTGGGGCAGAGTATCATATGTTAAGAAATACCATGCCCAGGCTATGTCGTCCATGGCTCTGAATATTTGTAAGAAATGTCTGGGAATGAAAAAGGTTTGTGGCATTTTCTTGTTACTCTTGTGCATTGACTGTTCAACACTCTGGGTGCCAATCACACCAAGTGACATCCATTTCTCTATGCTACCTGGAGGCCAGGCCTTATCCTACGTGCTAGGCATTCAGAAAAGAGCAAGAAGAAGTCTCCCTGCGTGTACGAGTGGACAAACAGGCAAAAACAAACCAGCTACAACGAACGCAGGTAAATGGCGAAACACGGGAGCGCGAACCCAGGCTGATGCGGTTAAAAAGCTGAAGTCATGGTGTAAAAACCCTGTGGACGCTCACTTGGCCTGGACTTTGTCTTACATACACTAAGGAAATTTATCACAACCCCATGAGACAGGTGAGGAAAGAGCTTTGGTTGTTGAAGTAGTTTGCACAATGCTGTCCAGTTAATACGTAGCAGAGCTGAGACGTCCTGGCCAAACCAGTGTTCTTTACAGTTAGGACCATATGTCTCACTATAGAAGGAATAGGTCTACCACTGAGTGAACACCTACTAAATGTGGGGCTCACTTCGTTGAATATTCATGACAGATCCAAGGGGACCAGAGCTCTTTAAGAAATCACACTGCAAGTCCTTGTAGGCTAGGCCTGCGTGTCTGAATGCCACCCTTACATCTGTTAGCCAGAGTTTGAAGAGAGAGCAGGTCCAGGGGGATATTAATTCCCTCAGCCTCCCTTCAGCCTGGGCAGAGCTTGTCATCTCTAGTTACTGCTCCTAGTCAGTTCACCTGACTAGTTCACCAAGCAGGACACAGGTGTCCCGGGGACCCATTGCCTTAGGAGGGCAAGGCAGTTGAGGCTTTGGAAGTGATGGCTGCCTCAGCCTGAGATGGCAGCTTGCATGTCCATCCTCTGGCCACTTGGGAAGGTGAGTGAGTTTCTCTCCCCAGTTCTTTGAATCCAGGCAATGAAGTGGGCAGTCGCTGCTTGGAGAAAGTGGCCAGCTGCTGGAGCAGGAGCTGGAGCTCCCAAGGGCCTCACGGTCCATTGGTCGCCTCACTGACTCTCCTTGCACACACCCTTTCTCACTTCCTCTCTTAAAAACGGCCTTGTCTGGTGTCCCAAGAAGCATGACTGGTTCAGCATCAGCTAAATGTCATGGGTGGTCTCCAGCGCCTCACCTTGAAGATGGGCTCAAGTGATAGGTCCTTAATCAATGTGTACTTTGCAGCTTCCATTTTATAATTTTGTAAAGCACTATTTGGGGATATATATATATATATATGTATATATATATATATATATTTAAAGCATGTCTTTTTCTTTTACTAGGTTCATCAAAAACAGGAAGTCAAAGATATGACTACAGTTCCTGTGAATCAACTGAGAAATCTTTCTCCTCTGAACCCAAACTGCAGCCCAGGGCCACTTGGAGCTATTGTAAGAAGGGGGGCGGGTACATGCTGGACCCTGGCGTGTTATGCAGCAGGACCAGGAAGTGGGAGCTGTCCCTGATGATGTTAGAAAGCCAAGCCTGGGAGAATCTGAAAAACAAACAAAAGGCACAAACAGGCTGAAGTGGCAGGGGTAGGAGGCAGGGCAGGGACAGGACTTCATTCCAGGGTGTTATAAACAAGGTGACAGGCGGGTGCTAACTAGCAGATGATGTACTCTGCACTTCAGTAGCCGTCAAGCTGGAATGACATCCCAGGTCTTTCCAGCAGCTAGTGAGAGAGGTGGCTGGGGTGGAGGTGGGGGCGGGCGCGTTTCTACACCTAGAGCTGAATCAAAAGCACACCTAGGAGTACTCTACAGCTTCCTCTGGCCTCACTGATTCAGTCCAACCCCAGTCACAGATTACTATACTGAGAGTAGCAATTTGTATTTCAATATTAATTAGTGCATCATAGTATCAAGGAAAAGGGACCGGTTTGATTTAGAATCATTCCTTGATGTCAGTGGGTTGAAAGATGACAGTCCTTTCTGGCTGCTAAGGTGGCCTCTGGCCAGTCAGGAGCCATTTAGCATGTTCTTGTCAAAACAGGCTGGTGGGCTGTCCCTGTTAGCCACCTGCCTGTTTCTCCGCAGGGAAGAGGTAGGCTGAGTGAGATCTTAGGAGAGAATGTCTGATGATCTGCGGACAAAGCCCCTCAATACGGAGGAGCTATGATGCCACTATGCTGTCCAAAATAAATAGCCCATCTGCCACTGTCTGTGGGTGCTGAGAAAATATGCAAGCAGTGGTGCCCAAACCCACCTGACCACTCTCAGACCCCCGGCTCCCATGAGAACCCAGCTCCCAGCAGGCGTGGAGCTCTATGGCTGTTGCTCCTTTTTCTACTTACATATTGTACTTGCTCTCTGCAAAATCGCAGCTTAGGCACTGTCCCCTTAACTTCTCCACTCTTACACTCTGAGCCACAGTGGGGTGGCTCAAGAGGGACAGCACTCTGCTGATGTGTTGGTGGCCCTTGGCACATTCATCATGTCAAGTTTTCATCAAGCCTGTGTTCCAGTGTCCATCACATGCCATGTGCTATGGGATGAGCTGGGGACACAGGAAGAAAATCAATGATCCATGTCATGTCGCTTCAAGTCCAGGGTAACATCAAACCAGTCTGGGCAACAGGTACAAGTGATCAGGTGGTAAATATCATTAGAAGTGGTGTCTCATGCCACCAGGGATACTGCCCAAACAGCTGGCTTCCTTTGCTGTCATTTAACTGCTACACTGAACCCTTTCTGTGACTTTCAGTTGCTTATCCAGGTTCCTGCCTCTATAGCCACACAGATCAAATTAAACCCTTTTTCTAGAGTGATGGCTCTTTGGATGTGTGAACAAGACCATCTTTCCTTCCACTGGCTTCTCTTCCAAGGCTAATAGTCTGATGCAGTAACCCGTTACACCCATGCCATTAGGTCCAGATCTGTCCTGTTTTAATTGCTCCCTTCTGGATTTGGTCTACTTTCCTAATGTTTTTATTGAAGTGGGAAAGTCAGAAGCCATTATAATGTTCTGAGTTTAGCTGGAGTCAAAAGTCAGAAAGACAAGTAAATGAGAATTGTGAAAATAAAAAAATATAAAAACAACCTGTCTCTGTGTGTATACGTATGTAACATGTGTAGAGAAGACCACGTTTTAATTTTAATTTCACACAATGCAAAGTCAGTTCAAACACATCTCAGTATGGCATAATTGATTGTGACTTTCTTAGATCATAAGGAATGATATTTCCATTCTCTGGTGTTTTTATGCTCAACTCTAATTAAGAAAATTTGATGAAAATATCTGACCTACTTCTCTAGACAGGTTCTCTGGTTATTAGCCCCTCAAGTCAGTCTTAAATTCTTTTTGACCTTTGTTCAGTGGCCATGGCCTCATGATGTGTCCACTTCTAAGTAACTTCCTAATCTAGTCATATGTGCAACTTTCCATGTCATAGCTATTACCGCAACAAACTGATGCAGACAGCTCTCGAGAATCAGGCTGACATGGGCTATGTATGGAGCAACTTCAGTGGTGTTCTGATCACAATTTCTATGACTAATACACAACCCGAGAATATCACTCTTTTTCTGGATGCACAACCTGGGCAACTACATTTGGTGTCTGAATGCGGATCACCTGTAATGCCTGCCTTTAAAACACAATCTTAGAATCCTGTTTCTAAACCATTTGGGGACACTCTGTCAGTGTTTCAGAATTCACCTGTCACAGACAGATTAGACTGGCAGTTTGCATCTATTTCTATTCTATATCTCCCAGAATTACTTGCTACTTAGGGCAGTGGATGCAAAGCAATTTCCTTGATTAGATGCATCCATGCAAAATTTGAAAAGAGGAAACGGACAAGACCAAACTGCTGCAGTTTGGGGTTCCGTTGCTGGCAAGCAAAAGTCTTGAAGATGCTGTGCTTTTCTGTAGCAAAATTTTATTGTACCAAGAAGGCTTTGTGAGTGTAGAGAAGCAACTGTGGCAGCATGGAGGCTCTTAGACCTCACCGCTCTGGGCAGTGTTTTGGAGCTCCCTCTAACTTTTTGCTTGGGTTAGAGGGAGTAGCTTTTTTGAAGGCTAGTTCAGCAGTGTGGTACTGGAAGACATACCTGAACATCCAAACTACAGCCTACCTTCCAGTCCCTCCAACGATTTCTTAAGTGCTGGGTTTCTGTATTAAATATGTGTTTAAAATAGCTCCAACACTTTTTATTTCCTGCATGAGCCCTGGCAGATACATTTACCAAAGGTAGTGTGTGGAAGGTGATTTCAGTTTTACCTCATTTAAAAAGGGTCTTATGATTGCTGCAACAGATTACAGTCTAAAAAGCAGTGCACTTGAGTTTACATTCTGCATCGGATCCTAATGCATCTATGCTTGTGACTTTGAACAAATCACTTCAGCTCTCAGAGTCTTTATTTTTTTTTTTTTTGTTATCTACCAAATTAGCCACATAGCACTTCGTTTGCATACGTGTCTGTAAGTGCAGAGAATGTGCATATATGGTTCAGAGCAATGAAATGTGACTGTGGTCTTTTCTCCTTGGTATAATATACCTGTATGTCATAAAACCCAATCTTTTCACTTAACAAAGTATCAGCTAGAAAATTTCTATTCATTACAAGTGAGAAATAAAATCAAATGTTCTGCTTCACATTTTATTCAGGATTCCCTAGGGATATTTTCAAACCAAATGTCCGGAGAAGTCTCTGGAGAGACAATTGACATATATGGACATATATGCAGACATTTCTTTCTTTTTTTAAAGTTTCATTTGAGATTTATTTCAGGGGTTTTTAAAATCACATTCATTATCCAGAGGTTCAACTGAATATTATATTATATTTAATTATTATAACTTTGTCTGAGGTGGCTACAACAAAAATAGATGAGAACATCATGGAACATTATCATATTGTAAATGATTTTTTTGGTTTCAAAGTCTGATTTAAAAATATTTTAAATCTTTTTTTATTTTTAAATTTTATTGAGGAGTTGTGTTGTTGTACAATCATAAATGCATATGTAGTAATAACATGATATGCCCCAATCCTAATCCAGAATCATCCCACATCACCTACAAGTCTCTTGATTCTTCTGTATTTCCCCCATAGCAGTTATAAATGTCCATATATACAAGATTATGAATTTTCCAGAATTAGATGATTGCATAAGTATTATTTGGCTTCTCAGGGGAGTAAATAACAGTAAGCCACATTCTTGATTCGTCTCTAGATCCCTCCTGATCATCCCTCCCTTTCCCCTCCGTCCCACCTCTTCCCTTCCGGCCCCTACATATGGTTCCCCTAGATTATGCGTTTCTTTGACTTTGGTGAGTCTAGTATGTGAACTTGACCTTCTGCCTAAGCCTGCATTTTGCTCCAGCCTCCATAAATGAGGGAGTCAATTGACCCTTGACTCTCTGGGTTTGGCTGACTTGGCTCAGCATGATTTCTTATATTGCCATCCATTTACCTTCAAAGGCCATAATATCACTGTTTCTAGTAGCTGAGTAGAACTCCATTGTATACATATACTGCAGCTTTTAGAATCCATTCATCCAATGAAGGGCATCTGGGTAGATAATTTAGCTATTGTAAATTGAGCTGCTATGAACATTGATTTTGCTGTGTCTCGGTAATGTGCTGATTCTAGCTCCTCTGGGAAAATATCCAGAAGAGGGATAGCTGGGTGGTATAGTGGATTCATCCCTAATTTTTTTGAAGAGTCTCCACACTGATTTCCAGAGTGGTTGTACCAGTCTGCAGACTTTTCTAAATGGAGGAATTGGTCAGACAGCTATCAAGATTAACATTATCTAACATGTCAATTTCCTGCCTGTGGCAAAAGGGATTTATCTATAATAACAAGTAATGACATGTTGATGGCAGACCACATGTTCCTCCTAAAGTCTGTTGAATATCTGCCATGCGTAAGGCCTTTGCCAGAAACTAGGGCCTATGTTAGCTCTTAAAGTAGGTATATGGGAGAAAATGGTGCAGTAAGTAAATTGTGTATCACTTAATTTGAATAATTAAAAAAAGATACAAATAAATAAGATAGGTGTTTATTTCCCATTTCTAACCAAGCCTGTTGCTGTGTGTAAGACTCAGGCCCAGCTCGCTGCAGTTAGTGCTCCATCCAGATCATTGTTCTTTGCCACACCCAGGTCTGTCCTCTTGCTGCTCATGGGAATTGCTTCTCCACCCACCTCTGTCTGAGCAATTCTCAGCTTCTTTATGGTGCTGGTCAAAGGCCAGGTACTCATGAGAAGGCTCTCTTGACTCTTAAGTCTACATGAATCCCTCCCTTTGCTGTCCAGTCCTTCAGGTATGTCTGTGCCCTTTTCCTTTCTCATGTGAATTCCTTATTTTAATTATTATATTATTTTTAGGATTTCATTGCTAAAGTCCATTTTCACATGTATTTTTCCACCTAAATATACATAGGCAAAGAAGACATTACTTGCCTAATTTGGTAGACAACAAAAATGACTTTGAGAGCTGAAGTTAGTTAGACATATAAAATGATGACTCATTTTACTTATGTTTACTTACTTACTTACTTATGTTGGTGCTGGGGACAGAACCCAGCATGCAAACCACATACACTGCCATTGAGCTATACCCCTAGCCTGATTATTCACTTTAATTGACAGTCTTTGATAATGGAACCTGGCATAATGCAGCCGTAGGTAATGAATTAAGTTTGTAGAGTTCAGTTTTGAACAGCTTCATCATCTACTCTGCTGTATTAAACAGTTAAAAGAAGCCAGAAAATAGATATTGGTGAGGCCTGAGAAATGATATTCTAAATTTCCATCTTTTCTATTCCTGTCCTTTTTCTAGCCTCTACCTGCTCACCTGTCCACCTGAGCAAGTGCACACCCACCTTGTTTGATACATACATTATAGTACACAAGTAGTATTAGAACAATAGGAAATAAGCTTTAAGTTGAATTCTATATAGTGCCAGGTACATGAAATGTCAGGGAGATAGAGAAGTGCACAGTTTATTCACGTCCTGATTAAATGGATAAGCAAAGTGCACATGTGTGTTCTGTGCACACTCCAGGGTTGCAATTAAATCCAAGGGAATGTGTATGTCCCTTTGACTTAAGGAAGAGGATGAGAACAACAGGAAAATGGAAAAAAGAAATATTTATTTATTAAAAAAATTTTTTTAAGAGAGGAGAGGGGCTGGAGTAGGTTCAAAGCCCAGCACCATGTACACAGCAAAGTGTTGGAGCAATGAAGCCCGCATGAAAAACTAAATAAAATTGATTCTTTCTTTCACTGTCTCTTTTTAGTGAGAGAGAAAGAGAGAGAGAGAGAGAGAAAGAGAGAGAGAGAGAAGAGAGAAAGAGAGAGAAGATAGAGAGAGAAAGAGAGAGAAAGAGAATCAACTTCATTTATTGTTTTCATCTGGCCTTTGTCTCTCCACACTTAGTTGTGTGGTGCTGGGGTTTGAACCCATGTCCTTGCACATTCCAGGGAAGTGCTCCAACCCCTGAGCCACCCCTCCGTCCCCAGAAAGTAACATTTAAAGAGTAGATTTGCAACTGCTTGCCTGAAGAAGTGAAATCTAAGGAGTCATTTAAAAAAAAACTTTAATTAAAACTGTGCATCTTGTTTGTTTTGTGGTACTGGGGATCAAATTCAAGGCCTTGCACACGCTAGGCAAGAGTTCTGTCACTAAGCTACACCCCTGTCCCGGTATACATTTTTATAGAGTTTTAAAGTGCATGGTTTTTTACATGTATTGTCTCATTAGAACATCATAGTGACCCTTTGTGGTAGGTAGGGATCATGTTATCATCTCATGTTAGCATGTATAGAAATGAATTTAGTCCAAGGACATGTCTCTGGCCTGTGGACATAACAATTTTCATTAGACATGATTTAGAGAAATAGGCCTATCTGAAACATGTATTAGCTGCCACTTTGTTCAAAGATGACAGATACACCACTAATTAATTCAGTGCCATTTTGTAGCTCAGAAATTAGGATAAGAATCATCCAGTGCTAACCTGGAGCAAATAGAAAACAAAATGATCTTTGAAATGAGGACTTTGTTCATGTGGCCAATCATGTTCATCTGGCCAAAGGTCTTGAAGTTTTTATTAAGCTCAAAGTCTACACGAAGCAAAAGATGCTACACGTTGGATTCCAGGTGTCTGTCTTGTAGAATGTATCCACACCAAGGGACACAGGGATGGAAAAGAAAAGTATGAACTGAAATGCTATGGGTTGATTACAGGTGAGTAAGAATCAAGCCCTGTCTGCTTCCAGCTGTCTGTCCAGCTGGTGTCACCAGCAGAAGCCTGAGCCATGGGATCATGTGAAGAGATTAGGAAACAACTGTCTTCTGTTTCAAAGAGTTATTAAAAAATAGAAAAATATTCAAATACAGCAGAACTTTCTGCAATTAGATATTCATTTGATTAGGTAGGGACACATTGATAGAGATTGGCACAGCACTCATCCTGGAGGGACCCACAGTATAGTGGGCCAAATGAAGCACTAGGGGAAAAAAAGCCAAAAAGTCTCCAAGAGTGTGGAGGTAGGAGTGACAAGAGGTTCCTCGGAGGAGGTGATGCTGGAGGTTGCAGAAAGTAGTTTCAGGCTGCAGAGGGAGGGAAAAGAAATAGTATAGGCAGAAGCATGGGGGAAAGAAAGTTCTGGACGATTTGCTAAAATGAGCAGTGACTCATGAACTATGTGCAAAAATCCAAATTAAAATGGAAAAGAATACACATAAAAATAAAGAGAATTTCTAATAAGATGTTTCCATGCTCAAAAGGTTGTCTCACGTCTTACTCTGAAGAGCACAGTGGTGGAGCAACGTGTCTCAAATTTTCATGTGCATGGAATTTGACTAGGAATCTCATTAAGATGCAGAGTCTGATTAAGTGGAACTGGGTGGTATCTGAGATTTTTATTTCTAACACACTCCCAGGTGATGCTGATGCTGTTGGTCTGTAGACCACTCTGAATACGAATAGCAAGCGAGAGAGAAAACGGGGGTGAGCTTAGCTACCGCATAGAGGGTGATGGGCAGGTGTGTGTGTATGTGTGTGTATGTTTACCTGCATGTAGAGGGTACTGTGTGCCATGGGCGGCATAGTGTTTTTAAACAAAGTGATAGCATGATCATATCTGGGTCTGGTGACAATGTGAAGAAAGGTTAGGTGTGGGTGGGACAGGACACAAGGGTGGGAGGCTGCTACCATATTCTAGGAACAACTTGGTGGCATCAGGAACATAGAGGAAAAAAGGGATTCAAGAGATGCTCAGGAGGTAAAACAGACAGGGCATGGTGATTTTCTGGGTGGGTGATGTGAGGCAGAGGTGGAGGGAGGAGGAGAGAGAGGCTCCTCAGGATCAGCATGGAAGGGCGAGGCTTGCTGCTGCCTTGATGAGCTTTGTAATACAGAAGGAGGAAGCTTTCAGGTCTGCGGACCTATTGGTCAGGCAAGCAGAGCTCAGGAGGCTGTTATGACTCCAAGGTCCAGGTGACCTTGATACAGGAGACCTGGACACAGAGCTGAGATGAGCAAGTAAAGACACGCCGTGCAAAGAAAGGAGAAAGAAAGAGAGAAATGAATGTAGAATTTGATAAGGGTGGTCCAAGGCAGGTGGCACTGCAGTAAGGAGAAGACAAGTGCTTCAAGAATGAGGTCAGGGGCTGGAGCGGTGGCTCAGCAGATACGCTGCTTGCCCAGCAAGTCCGAGTACGTGAGTTCGAACCCCAGCACCATGTGCACAACGAAGTCTTGGAGCACCAAAGGCCACATGAAAAACTAAATAAAAATTCTTTCTCTCTTTCTCTCACTGTCTCTCTCTCTCTTTAAAAAATAAAAAGAACAATGAGGTCATGTCAATGTCAAACACTATAGAAGAGTCACAGGAGAACGAGGAAGGATTTAGCATTGAAGTATTCAAGATGATGTTAGTGGAAGTAATTTCAGCAACATTATAGATGCAGGGCCACATATTAATAGGTTAAGGGGAGTATGGTAGGCAGAATAATTGCTTCCTTTACAGATGTACCTGCCAGAACAGCTGGAACCTGTGAATGTGTAGTCTGACAGGAAAAGAGGCCATGTGGTTGTGACTAAGGGTCCAAACCTTAAGACTGGAGTTTATCCTGATTATCTGAATGACCCAATGTAATCCCAAAGGTCCTTAGAAATCAAAGAGGAAGCGAGAAGAATGGATCAGAGAGAGAGAGAGAGAGAGAGATGATGTAACAATTCCACTCATGATTCCTGACTTTGGAGATGGAGGAAGTGGGACATAGGCCAGGAAATGTTATGTCTTTTAGACTCTGGGAATGACTCTCAGTTATAGCTAGGAAGAAAATAGGGACCTTGGCTTTCTGGCCAATCACTTAAATGAGTGGTAAATAGACTGTTTTCTAAATAAGATCTTCAAAATGGAATGCAGCTGCCAAACCCTTGACCAGAGTCTGCAGAGACCCATACCAGACTTGTGGCCTATGAAATGGAAAAAGAATAAATCAGTACTTTAGCCCTCAGGTAGTGGTAATTTGTTGTAGCTACAATAAGATATCAATACAGAGCCATTAAAACTTAAGAGTGGGGCTGGAATGGTAGCTCAGCAGCAGAGAGTTTGCCTGGCATGCACAAGAACCCTGGTTTGACTCCCAGTACCACATACACAGGTAAGTGTAGGAAAAATAAAAACCAGATGAAAAAAATAATAAAAAATTACCTCTTTCTTTCTCTTAAAAAAACAAAACCAAAAACAAACAAACCAAAAACGTAACAGAAAACTTAAGGGGCTGGAGGGGTGTGCTTGCCTGGCATGCACGAGGACCTGGGTTCAAACCCCAGCACCACACACACACTAAATATCGGAGAAACAAAGACCAGAGAGGAAAATAAACACAATTGAATTGATTCTCTCTCTTACTTGCTCCCCCCACTTTTTTTTTTTTTTTTTGAGAAGGACAGTGAGAGAGAGAAAGAAAAAGAAAGAATCAATTTTACTTAGTTTTTCATCTGGCTTTTGTTGCTCTGACATTCTGTTCTGTGTGTGGTGCTGGGGTTCGAACCCACATCCTCCCACAGGCCAGGCAGGCACCGTAACCACTGAGCCACCGCTCCAGCTCCTCTATCCCTTTTTACTTAAATAAATAAATAAATAAACAAGTAAACCTTAAGAGTGAAAGCAATAATGAGAAAGTTAGCTAACCACTCCTTTAAGATGTTTGATGTTAAATATATATAGTTTCAAAACTTGGAAGTAGGTTAGCAGGAAAGATTTTGGTAGTCACTTCTTTGAAGGGGATTGGGCTGGTTTGATTCAGAGTTTAATTCAGATGCTTGATGCTACATCATTTTAGTTCTTCACCTAGATGGGGCTGACGGATAAGAGAAATCACAACATTTATTGCAGGGACGATAATGCATCCCCTTCCTCTGCTCCTCTTGCCTTTTAAACTTATAGCTTTTTTTTATTTTTCAGAGCAGCTGTAGGGTCCCAGGCAAATTGAGCAGAAAGTGCAGAGCCCCCATTCATCTTCTCCCCTCCCACAGACCTCCCACACCATCAGTGTCCCGTGCCAGAGGCGGATGTCCATTTGTTACACAGGACCTACGATGGTACATCATTATCATACGAGCTACTGTTCACATTGGAGTTCACTTTTGGTTGAGGGTGGCTTTTAACCTAAAAATAGAGAGGTCCCGCCAGCAACCGTTCCGTGTGCAATCTCCCTTTATTCTGATCTCCTTGCTGTCATCGCTCCAGAGTCCCCTGGAGCCCACACCATGGCTGGACGGAGGTGCATGTGCAGTCAAAAGCCTCTTAGCGTTTGCCACTCTGCCTCCTTCCCCGGCTCTCCCTCAGCAGTCTGGCCATTACAGTAAGTGCTTAATGTGTGCTCTGGCATTGTTGTGGTATCATTTGGAGTTTGCCTGCTGGGCTGACGCAAGGCACTGGCAGCAAATGCATTAAGGCTCATTGTTACCACTGGCTGAAGATGCAGCCCTGGAATGGACGGTAAACCTCAGACTCCACTGAGATCCATCCATTTGAACTCTTCCCTCATCCTGCTCCTTCATCTCAGTTCTGTCCCCCAGAAATGCTCTTGCTCAGTTATTTACAGTAATTGTGGAGGTCAGTAGTTTTTTTTCCAGTCTTGCCCACCGATGAGGAACGTAGAAGGCCAGCAGGGGAGGACTCGGCTGTTGGCTTTCAAATGAGAAAGCATTCTGGTGCGGTAGTAATGGGTCAAACATGTTTTTAAACAATAAAAAGAAAGTCTATACATTTTTCATATTTCTAAATTTCTGTGGATATTGCAGTTGTTCCAACTGCACTCCCATGGGTTTGAAAGAAAGTTGCCGGAAGCAAAGATCTACACACACTTAACATAGATCAAGTGTGCCCCAAGCATACAGTCCAATGCCACACTGCGTTTTCTTCACGCCGGTGATGGTCTATCAGTCTGAGCAAGTCTTTCCTTCACTTTTTCTTGGTTTTGCATCCATCCATGTTTTTCTTTTCCATCTGCCACGTGGAGCTATTATTATCAAGCCTTTTTTAGGGTCATGATTTAATCTAACTATTAGACACCTTGCAGAGGGCTGAGCACTAGACTAGTAATAGTTCTAATCAAGACAATAATAACCATTGGTATGCTTGTCTCTTGTAGGTGCTTGGTGCAGGGTGGGGGAGCATCAGGTGTCCATGGATCTAGGTGGCTTTATAGGACACATGCATGCTCCCTTTCCCCACCAAGGCACAGATCTCAGTCTATACCTTGGTCTCAGAAGTCCCTCTAACCCAAGTGGCATGACTATGAGGAAAAGGGTTTCCGAGGAGATCGCACTCTGTGAGCTCACCCACAGCTGCACTCTGTTGCATAGCCTTCCTATTGGGCTGTCCTGGGTCTCCTGGCCCGAGGAGGTGGCTGGTCTGATCTTTCTTTTCATGCACATCTGGCCATATGGGTACTGGACAATGTAGGTAAACTTACAATTAATTCCCTCCCTGCATTTTCTGCAAACACATGGAACCAAATCCTACTTCTCTGTGGTCCCTCAAAGCTGTCTTCTTACTAGCAGCGCTGACATACCAGTCCTCGTCTCCCTTTGCTTTCTTTGAATTCCTTGATGGCTTTCTCATGTTTGAGGCCTGGCCAAATTTATTCATGCATTTATTCTGCAGTTAGCATTTATTAACTCCCGAAATGAGAATTTTTGTCATACAATAAAGGTACTTGGTTGATTAAGGCACCGTTTCTTAGTTGAAGAAGTCTACCATCTGTGACTTATTTTTTACTCATATTTCCCTGAGTTTGAGGCATTTGGCTGATATGAGCTGTTGTAGTTTATAGTTTGGATCTGATAGATTCCCCAAAAACCCATGGTACAGGCTTGGTACCCAGCTCAGCACTACTGGAAGGTGGTGGAAGCTTTAACAGGCAAGGGTTGGAGGTGGCTGACAGGAGGTCTTCAGGTCAGTGCCCTTGAAAAGGACTGTGGGTGCTCAGCCTCTTTCTCTCTCTTTCTCCTCCTGGCCACAAGTGAGCAGCTTTGATCTGCTGGGTGCTCCCTACCAATGCCATTCAGTGTCCCCACCTGCCCCTAAAGGCAATGGGCCCACTGAGTCATGAACTGAAACTGAGAGCCAAAATATGCATTTTCTCTTTATAAGTTGATTATCTTGGGCATTTTAAATAGTAATTGGAAGCTGACTGGAACACGCACCAGATGTTTTATGAGATGGTCCATCCTAGAGAAGTGGCTGACATCAGCTGGGGTCACGTTGGGTATCTGGTTCATGTCTGCATCAGAGGATATCTTGGATGCCCTTCACCTCTTCAGCTGGAGAAATGTCCGTATTCCTGCCCTCTCTTGACCTGTAGGGACCACAGTGACCTCTGTGAGGGCCCATGGCTTAGCAGGAGATATGATGGACACCAGAGCCTCATGGAAGCTGTGATCTGTGGCATCGCTGTAATGATCAGTTGGAGTCACACCTCAAAACCCAAACTTAATGTCAAGTTTGAATGTTTTCTTTCCTTTTTTTTTTTTTTTAAGAGAGTGGGATAATGTGTGTGTGTGTGTGTATGTGTGTGTGTGTGTGAGAGAGAGAGAGAGAGAGAGAGAGAAGGAGAGCGGAGAGAGAAAGAGAGGATTGATTTTATTTGGTTTTTTCTGTGGCTTTTGTTGCTCTGACACTCCATTGTGTAATGATGCTGAGGTTTGAACCTGAGTCCTCGTGCAAGCCAGACAAGCGCTGAAACCACTGAGCCACCGCTCCAGCCCTGAATGTTTTCAATATCAAAAGCATCTACATGGGCTGGAGTGGTGGCTCAGGGGTTACAGCGCTTGCCTGGCATGTGTGAGGACGTAAGTTTAAACCCCAGCACCACATACACAACAATGTCTCAGAGCGATGAAAGCCAGATGAAAAATTAAATAAACTTGAATCTTTCTTTCTCCCTCTCTCTTTCTCACTGCCACTCTCTCTTTAAAAAAAAAAGAAAGAAAGAAAGCATCTACATTTTGTTCTCATTGCATTTATACATAGTCCTCCCACCCTCTTATTCTTGTATTTTTTTTCCTGAAGTTTCATTTACCCATGGCCAACTTTGGTCTGAAAACTGTGAAATGGAAAATTCCAAAAATAAAGAATTCGTAAGTTTTAAAGAACTTTTATTATGGTCTATGGTTATAATTGTTCTATTTTAAATATCGTAAGTGCATGGTTTGGACTTCTCTGAGGTTTCAGTATCCACTAGGGGCCTTGGAACGTATCCCCTGTGGTTGAGGGGGGGACCCCTGCGTCCTCGGTTCAACACTAGCAATTTCTAATTCAGATAACTAAGATGGACAGTTCCTTTTCTTACCGTCTGTAGCAGTGTGTCAATGATATGAAAGTTCTATATAATCATATTTCACGCATGTAGACGTGTGTTTGTGTCAAGGTAACGTATGTTCCTGCATTTAAAGAGCTTTTCTAGGGCTCGGATTGTTGCTCAGCGGTAGAGCTCTTGCCTATTACATGTGAGGTGCTGACTTTAATCCTTAGCTCTGCATAAAAACAAATAAAAACAAATAAATAAAATAAAGGCATTCTGTTCCTCTACAACTAGGAAAACAATTTTAAAAATAAAATGAACACGATCTTTTCTACCTGAAAGCAATGGAACGGTTGCAGGCCTCGCCCTACGGGAAGGCATGAGCACGTGGAGTCACCTTCAGGTGAGTTTCTCCATGTCTGAGCAGGTTTAGGGACCAGGATGGTGTTCATGGTGATGAGAAGAAAGGAGGGAAGTGACAGAGGAGGAAAGTCAGATGTGCAAGGTGACTTTTTGAGTTTTCCAGGCCAGTGGATGCATTGCCAGGGCTGGAGTTCAGGGTCTGTGGTGAATGTCAAGGGAGCTGGGTGCAGGTGCTGGGCTCCCAGCCTGTGAATGGAGCGGGTATGGGTGTGGTGCTGGGCAGGGAGATGCGATGAGCCTTCCCTTCGCTCAGCCTCAATCCAGGCGAAGTGATCGTGATTGTGTTCACTAGGCTCGTGCCTCGGAGCACCTTGGGGAAGAGCAGTTACTGTCCACCTGTTTTCCTTTGGAGACATCGATGCCCCCACCTGGCTATGGCTGGCTGGTGGCCTTCAGCCTCAGGCTATCTCATGCCCTCTGTGCTCTTGGGCAGGAAGCCCTCCTCTTCTGCAAGCCCTGGACACGATGGCCAAGGAGACCAATAATGACTTCCCCCTGGACCTTGGGCTCTCTGGGCTCTGACAGCTGCATGGGAGTGCTGACATCACCCTGGTGTGGAGGAGGATTGGCCTGGCCTCGGAAAACACGCATGCAACTGGGAGGATGCTATTGAGAAAGAGGAAGCACGCGCGCGCGCGCACACACACACACACACACCAGCTAATTCAGGCAGACACACCTTCTGCAGCTATTGTTCAGCACTGGGAATGTGAGGTTCCCAGTCGTGGCAGGAAAGGAAGCAGGGACTCTGAGAGGCATTTCCTAAGTAGATATTACACAGAGCCTGGGGAGGCTGGAAATGGTCAAGAGGAAATGGAAAACAGTTCTCTCCTTCCAAATAGGGCCCTTCTGAGGGAAAGATGTAATGATGAGAGCCTAACAACTTGGGCTCTTGACACGAAACACAGTTATCACCACCTAACCAGCCAGGGACTTCTGTAGAACCTAAGGACTCCACCCTCACCACACACCAAACAGCTAGGCACATTTCATCTTCAGCAATGTTTCAGAATCCTTTTCCAGTGGCGCATTCCAGGGCTGAACATTCTTTGGACTGGAAGACCTTTCTCATGTCTAACCTGAATCCCTCATGCTGTGACTAAAGTTCATTTTTTCTTGCTTTGTTCCAATGAAAGCAGAAAAGAATCTGTCACTCTTTACTCCTTAAGAATCCTTAAAGACACTTGATATCTTTTAAACAGATCTATTTTTCCCTAGAATTTCTCTCTGAATGGGGGGGGGGGCAAATTCTGGAGAAACTTTCTCAAATCTTCATGTTCAGGGGAGCAAGCAGTATTTATCCTGCAAAAGCAAAGCATAGCCATAGTACCCCTGTGCTGGGTGGTCCAGGAAAGCCCGTTGCCCTGGACTCTCGATTTCCACCGGAGCACAGCTCACAGTTTGAAGAGTATTTTGTTTTCTTTTTCTGGAATCCATTGTGTATTGCGTCAAAGACAGCGCGCTGCTCATACAGCTGCAGCTGTCCACGCATCAGATTCCCGTGCAGGTCCACGTTGCCCCTGGCAGGATTGTGGAGCTGCCTGTCCCTGGGTGCCCGCCTGAGTATGGACGGGGCGGGGGCCGGGAACACCCCGCCAGCTCGAAGCCTTCGCGGCCTCTTTCTTCCAGGCCCAGGAGGCTGTCCCTCCAGCGACACTCACACGCTGTGGAACTGAATAATTGTTGGCAAGGTCTGGGTGACGGTAAGCCAGACTGGGCGGGGAGAGCATTCCATTAATATAACACAATGCTATAATAGGCTGCAAAATTCCTTTCACATTCATTCCTATACAAGAGGACTCTTCAAACTCCACTTTACTCCGAAAAGGGAGGCAAATGTGCTCAGTCATTTGTGTGTTTCTGCAACCAAAGTTACCTTTTTGGTCATTGGGGCCTTGAGCCCTTAGTAGCCTGTTCCCCAGAGGACCGACAGAGCTGTGTTCCACCCGAGGAGCAGCACAGAGCTCCCTCACCCCAGCAGGCTCAGAACTGTGTGGCTCTGCAATGCTGCTGCCTTGGAACTGGCCTTGCTGGACGGCCCTGCTGGTTCACCTTGTTCCATGACCACCCTGCATCACCAGGCCTCCTTGGAGGACTCCGGCTTGCCAGGCCTGCTGAGCTCATGGCCACATGGGTCTCCAAATGGAGTGCTCCCCTGCAGGCCTCGTCCCCCAGTTGTGAGGTGTGGGCACCACGCTTCCCATCAGGGCTGCCAGGCTTTGGGAGGGTGGGGTGCCCTCCTCCCTAGGCCACTCTTTCTGAGCCCAGCAGCATCCTCTGCATCTCTTGTCAAGGCTGTTGACAGGTTGTGTTTGAGTACCAGGACCCAGAAACCTGGATGCTATTTCTAACTTGGTCTTGATCTCTGGGTTTTGGTTTCCTACCACAGAGCCCCACGGGGAGAAGTCACTGGGCAGGGGCTTGGTGGGGCAGCCCATGAGGGGTGAGTAGCAGAAGACTTGGGATTTTTGTGAAATGATACCTCCCAATCTAATCTGACTTTGGCAATGATAGGGATGGCAATGCTTTTAAAGAAAGCACTAGGAATTCTGTAGAGTTCTAATATGTCTTTGATAGCAATTTAAACTCTCCTTAATTCATTCTTCACTTACTTGTGGAGTGTACATTTATTTAGAATATATGATGAGAACCTTTCTAAAAATCTCTAGAAATTTTAAGTGCAAATAAGCGGCATTCTCCAGCCCGTAGTCTCTGGTGAGATCAAGTTCCTTTTTAAGCATTCTGCAAGATAGGGTCTGCCCGGGCAGCATTTCAGAATCTTCTAATAACACCTTGTGGGGAAAATGATGACACATTTTCTTCTTTTCCATTAGATTTCTGTTTGTTTTTTGAATGAAAGAGGCTCCATATGTAAATGTGATTATTATTCTCTGAATTTCTTCCATGTGGGTTGAGCATCAGAATCTCCGGTTGTTTGTACAGGATTCAGGCCTGATTTTCCATGGTGAATATCAACTAAAGAAAAACAGTAAAGTCCATGAAACAATTAACATTGCTACAGAGGACCACAGGCCCCCCTGGGCTCCGACTCTGAGGATTACCAGTAAGTGACCATGATTTAATAAAGTGGCACTCCCTGTGATTAGGAAGAAATGGGTCTGGCGTCTTTTGCAGCATAAATACCCTGTTTCTGAGCGTGCCAGGCAAATGCTTCCAGAAGCTGAACGTCCTCCCAGGCTGAGTGAGCTGGCAGTGGACAGGAGAGGACATTCCGCTGAAATTGGGCCATCAGGAGCTGAAGACAAAGGCAGCTGATTCAAGTGCACCAAATTGGAGTTTCTCTAATCAAATATATTAAATTCACCATCATTCTTGATTGTTTTAATGGGAGGAAAGGGCAGCTGTACGCTTCATTTTCTAAGCATTTTATTTAGTGCCGTGGGGTTGGAGGAAGGGGAGGGGAGGGAACGTAGGGTAGGAAGGGAAGAGGGGTAGATATGGCGAAGAAAGCCACAGGAAGCTAATGTCTTTTGTCTTAAAAGTAAAATGATTTTGCATGCTATTCAGATCCACACGGAAAGTTCCCACAGCCGTCACTCAGTGAGAAAGACTCAAGAGAGCAGTTTATAAAGCACTCTCACGCAGGAGGAGAAAAGCAGCCTGCGAACAGACGGGGCTTGGAATACTAGGGAAAGAAACCCTGGGCCCAGTGTTAAACAGCTCTGGGACGCGGAAGCCTGCTCTGCGAGCACTTTCCTGTATATTTGTGCTTGCAGGACACTTGAGGGAACTCATCTCCACTCCTTTTGTGACCTTCCAGGCTAAGAACAGAATTCACAAAAGGCCTTTTTTTTTTCACCATTTGAACAATGGCATTTAAAATTCTAGTGAAGCAACTGGTGGCCCAACCTATTATTTTTCTTTTTAATAGTTTAACAGCCGGTCCAAGCGTGATGCTTCCTGCCCCTAGTGAGCACTACGCACAACGTCTTGGTATGCACCTCCAGCTTCAAAGCCGAGCTGGGGCGCATGATGTCACTTCCTCGTCTGCCAAGTTGATAACAGGATGAACCTGAGCGGAGATAGGAACCAGACATTCCACTGCAAAATCACTTATTTCGCCCCAACGTCAGGCTGACTAGGTGGATGGTGTGAGGACTTCACACACCCAAATGCACTTGGCAGTGGGAACGCAGGGCTAAGAGCCGCGCGGCCGGGCTCGCAGGCTCACACAGGCTAACGTGAGTCATCTGGAGGAAGGGCTTTGGAAGCTGGTGCCTGTTACAGCCTGAAGCCAGCCTGTTTCTGAGCTGGAATGTGAAGGCAGCTGGCTGTGTCAAAGGGGCAGAGAATAAAGCCACAGTGTAAAACGAAGACACAATTCAGCAGAGAAGATGCTATGAAAATGAGTTCTCCCCCCGCCCCGCTCCGCCTCTTTGGGAGGGTCCCCTTTGGGAACAACTGATTCTGTTCCTCTTCTGCAAAAGGGGGGAATGGGGGGAAAGGGGGTGCCTTTCAGAAAAAAATGTTATTGGATTCTTTTAAAAGGTTTCCATTTGAAGGTAATTAAAGGGGATGTCATGAGGCAGCGTCTGTACACTCAGGGGGAATTGTGCCCAGAGACACGAGGCAGGCAAAACGAGCTCTCAATCCTTTCGAGGAAGTCTAATAAATCAATCAATCAGTTCCAGCCTCCAGTCACCTGCAGTGGGCCTCCAGCCTCCTCAAGGAGGTTCCTTGCTTTGCCATGAGAGAGTTGGGTGAGGCAGGCTGGGGAGAGGAAGAAATTGCCAGCACATTCCTCACCACCGCACTCCCTCCCTCCCTCCCTCTCATGCACAATGCTCTTTTGTCCCTGGGCCCCCCACCCCTGGGGGCATGGCCTGAGTTGGCAATTGTCAGGGAGGCACTCAGCTCCCAGCCTGTTCTTGCAGGAGCCATGTGGGGTGAGCCTGGGAGTCGCGTCCCAAGCTGGCAGGTTCTGGAAGGGCATCCACTGTTCTCAGTTTGGGTCTGTTGCTGAGGGTGGCTGTAGATTCCCATGTGTGGTGCCTGGAGGCGGGAAGGAGGAACAGGGGTCACTTGCAAGGAGGCACTGAGGGCAGGAGAGAAAGCACAGGGGCTGGAGGTGTGTGACTGAGTGGCTTCTCCAGCTCCATCACCAAAAGCACTGAGTGAGCCTTGGGCAAGTCACCCACCCTCACTGTGGTTCAGTCTTCCCTGGGCCGTTAGACGTTGGTAGGGATGACAACCCAAGTCTCTGTCAAGTGCAGTGGTATGAAACCCTCAATAATAACTGTGGAGGTGGGACAGAGGGCTTCCAAGTCAGATGGGCCTTGGTTGAATTCCTGACTTCATCACCATGAGACTTTGCTTAAGTTATAAGCTTCCAGGGACACAATGCAGGTGAAATGAAGCTCTCACTCCTTGGGAAGAAATCAAATAAATCAATCAGCTGCCACCTCCTGTCACCCACAGGGGGTCTCCAACCTTTTCATGGAGGTTCCTTGCTTTGCCATGAGACGGCAGGGTGGGGAGAAGAAGAAATTGAAAACATTTCCCTTTTGAAAAAATATTGGGCCAACCCATATCTACCACAGAAAACTGTTGTGAGTTCAGTGATCCTAACTAGAAGAGTCTAGGATGACGTCTGGCACACAATGTATGCCGGACGTCAGCTTCCCTTGGACTGGCCCGAAGCTGACTGTCAAAAGACAAGACTTCATGGTAAAAATCACGTGAGTCCAGGAGGCTTGAAATTTAAAAAGAAATTATATTCCACTTTCATGTCAGGTTCTAGACCAGTTCAATTTCTGAGACAAAAAAAAAAAAAAAAAGAGAGAGAAAAAGAGTTGTTTGCAAGGTAGAATTGCCAACTTTTTTCTTGTTTCCAAGGAAGCTTGTTAATACTCATTTTGTCTCATTATCATTGAAAAAAGATAAACACT
>PVKS010000856.1:0-106421 GCA_004027875.1 Aplodontia rufa | reverse complement strand
AAAAAGAGAGAGAAAAAGAGTTGTTTGCAAGGTAGAATTGCCAACTTTTTTCTTGTTTCCAAGGAAGCTTGTTAATACTCATTTTGTCTCATTATCATTGAAAAAAGATAAACACTACAATGCCTAATCAATCCTTACTAGGAAAGGACACATCCCTAAATTGACATATACATGCACATATTAAAATGTCTATGAACACTGTCCTTCGTTTTCGTTCTGCTTATAAATGACTGTGAGTGTATGACAGTCAGTTATACTGACTGCCACCAATGTGGGGCTGGTCTCAGGAAATTACAGTCTTAAGGAATGAAACTGGTTTATTTGTGTATCTTGGACTGGTGGTGTAGCTCAGTGGTGGAGCACTTGCTTAGCATGTGTAAGGCCTTGGGTTCAATCCTGGAATCATCAAACAAACAAACAAAAAAGTATTATTTGTATACTTTTATGTGTTTATATAAACAGTCTTTGCTACTTTACTTCTCTTCCTTTTTATCTTTATCTTTTCTAATTGCCCTAGCCTATTCATGTCATTTATGTGACTTTGGCCCACCCAGCCTACCTTGGATTTTCCAGAAGTGAGAAGAAAGCTATGTGAATGCCACGCATTTTGATTTTGCATACTTCCCCCTGTCCCACTTGAGGCCACTTGGAAAGGGCTCTCCTCACCCATCTCTAGAAGAGGGGATACCTTGTACATTGGCTTCCAAGGCACTTGGGGTTGCCTGGCTGTGCTGAGCCTTCAGGGCAGAGTAGAATTCACACAACGTTTTTCCCCTGTGTTCTCCCTCAGCATGGGGCCTCTTGGAGCCTCAGGATCTTCTCCTGGTCTGGGTCACAACTCCTTTTGTCCTGGCTCCACCCCAGGAAGGAAGGGCTTTTAAGTTCATTTGTCCTCTTCTATCGTTCCTGGTAGGAGAAGACAGGAGGAGACTCCTTGCTTAGAGAGGACTGTTTCTTCCAAAAGGGCGCCAGCCCTGCTTTCCCCAGCTGGGAATCTGGCCATGGCCCCCCCATCCCTGTGGAGTCAGGGGCTAATTGGACAGGAATGGATTGCTCCCCACCTCCTACTGATTCAAGATCTCACACTGAGGCCTCATGTGTTGTGAATTATAGAAATGCCAGACACACCCAAGATTAAACACAAGCACCAAAAAGCTCTCGAATGCCAAGTACGAAGTGACTTTGAAATGCTCCCTGGTTTGCACTGCCTCCACGCGCTCGCTTCCTCCCAGAGAACCCAGTAGTGGAGCTACTCTGAGCTCAGGTGGCTAGTTCCTGGCGCTCTCCTTTAACTTTCTGTTGCCAGCAATTGGGGGCGTGCTGGGATCACATTTCCCTGCAGGAGCAGTGACCCTTCCCTTCACATATTTAGTCTCCATGGGAGGCCTCTCCATGATCAGAAAGGAACACCCAGAAAGTCCGTTAAGCCCAACATCAACTCTCTTTCTGGGGTAAGGGATGTCAGGGCTCCTCCCTGAGATCTGAGGCAGAAATCTGTAGCCTCCTGGAGCCAAGAGTGTGGCAGAGCTCAATGGTATAGATGTTAGCCCATGTCACTTCCCTGCACACTGGGGACCAGGTCCTACAGTACAGAAGACCGCAGCAATGGGCAGAGGGCTGCAGCCTCCCTCCGGACCTCTGCTGTTGGGTGGAGCCCAGTTCTGTCTACAAAAGAAGCCAGGGAGTGAGCAGGGTGGGGTGCTCATTTAAGGAGGGCTTTATCTCTTCTGGTTTGTGAGTCTCTTTTGAAGTGATTTAGACTGGAGAGCAACAGTGCTTGTTTTTCATCTGGGAGGCTTTGGTTCTGCTAAGGAGCTTCTTAAGGGCTCAGTGCCTCACTGAGGTTGGCACACTGGCTCTTCATGTGGTTCCAAGCGCTCAGCTAAACTTATTTTTGATGTGGTGGTCGCAGCCAATGAAAGCTCTTCCCCTCCCCCTTCTTGCTCCAGCCCATGTTCAAAGCTCTAGGCTGAGTTTTTGGTTTCTGTCTTCAACATTTCCTCTCCCCCAACATCTCTTTAGGGTTGAAGATGTCATATTTTCAGTCACTCCCAGGAGCTGTGACTTGCACTACCTCCTTTGCTCATTAATGAGGGCAGTGGGACACTGGTGAAGGGTGACTGGAAGTCTGGGGTGACGTCACCTGCCTGGTCAGGCCTTCCTGTGTGGATGAGGTGCTGGGAACTCTGATAAAAACTGGAGATAACTTGTATAACAACCAAGCCAGGAGACTCCCAGCCTACTTGGGGGACAGAGAGAAGATTCCACCACACAATTGAAGGTCACACTTTTTTTTTTTAAGAAAGAGAGAGGGAGAATAAATTTTTTATTTAGTTTTTCATATGGCCTTCATTGCTCTGACACTCCGTTGTGTGCTGAGATTTGAACTCATGTCCTTGCTCATTGCAGGCAAGCACTGTAACCCACCAAGCCACCACTCCAGTTCCACATCTTCTTAACTGCCAAATCCAAAGATCATTTTCAAGTTTTGGACTCCTTTACCTCCCTCCAGCACTGGTTCCTGTAGACCCTCCCACCTTTAGTCATTATTTTATTCAGTAGATCCTGACGAAGTGGCTAATTCATTTGCCATGGGATGTGGTATGCATCGAGGTTAGAAGCAGGTTCTAGCATCTCAACATTTCTTCATACCCAACCCTGACATATCTTAGCTTTGTGACCCTGGTCAGTTAGGCAGTTTCCCCACCTATTAAATGGGGACATGTCTGGAAGCCCAGAGGGGAAAGAATTTTGCTCAGGCCATCATAGGAGGTAGAAGGTTATCTTTAAAGTCAGACACTGGAGCTTAAAGAATCAGAAAAATGTTTTGGGTGGAGGGGGCTGGCTGGAGGAAGGGAAGGCTTAGTGGAAGGAAGAAAGGAGGCAACTGTAAGTCGGTTCTGGGCTGTACCCTGGTGATCCAGATACAGAGGGCATCTGGGAGCTGCAGGAGGCAGGCTGGAGTCTCTGCTGGTGGGTTTTAAGGGTGGTAAAATAGTTTACAGCTAATTACACTTTCAAGCTGAAAATACGTTGTCTCAGAATGACATGAAGAATCCATCAGGAGGCTTTGAGCTTGTAAGGAGAAAACGTGCCTAACTAACTATAGGAAGGTTTCTAAAACAAGGGAATAAAACCAAGTTAAACCAAGCAAACAGCGTCTCTGTTTCTGCTGGCAAAAGATTGTCACAAATAGTCACAGTGCCATGGCCTCTGCCATCAGATTAAAGTATTGATAGATTTCCATGGGTAATGAAAACTTGAAAGTTTTGTTATTTACATTAAAAAGAAGAAGAACAACAACAACACAGGCTCACAGCCACAGACCTTTGGTGTTGTGGGCTTTGGTTGTTGGCCCTGTCTTTTCCCTATCTGACTTGTCTTCTGTACCCATCAGAGATGTCCAATGGCTTCTCCCTGCTTAGTCAATGATTCCCAAATTCCTAAGCAGGATGTAAATCCTGCTTCACTCCTTTAGCCTCTTCTCTTGTACTATAGGTGAAATGTTTGTGTACCTTGCCCCCCCAAATTCATGTTCTGATCTCCTAACCCCCAAAGTGATGGAATTAGGAGGTGTGGCCTTTGGGAAGTAATTAAGTTTTGAGGGTGGAGTCCCCATGATCTGGATTAATGTCCTTAAAAGGAGGATCCAGAGAACTTCCTCATCCCTTCCACTGTGTGTGAGTGAGGAAGCAGTTCCACACTGGACGCAGAATCTTTTTGCTCTTTGATCTGGGACCACCAGCTTCTAGAATTAGGAGAAATAAATTTCTGCTGTTTATAAGCCATCTGGTCTATGGCAATTTGCTAGGGCAGCTGGACCAGATTAACACCTTGTCATTTACATAAGCCACTAGTGAACTACTCAAAGTTATCCAAACATGCTATGCACCTGCCCTGCTCTGAGCTTTGGCAAAATTGCTCCTTCTTTATCTTCTTGTCCTGATCAATCTCTCCTTCTTATCCAACACCCTTTTCTGATGCCGCCTACTCCAGCAGCCTTCCTAATCCCTTGCCTCAGCTAGTGCCTTTGTCTGTCTTCATAGTCTCGGATCTTCCGCCATATTGAAATTGCTGGGTTAACTGGACTTCCCCGCCATGAGCTTGTGAGCTCCTAAGGACAAAAGCTTCTCTCACTTTTATGTCCTTATGCATATAATGTGAATAATAAAATTGCTCCTGAATGAAAGAAGAGCACTTCTTCAAACCCAAAGCATATTTTTTCCCTCAACAAGGCATTAAGGTATCTGAAGGGCCTAACAGCATGTTACCCAGAGTATTTATTATGAAACAAACAAAAGAAGCCACTTGGTGATGCTAAAGAGGGCAGGACACTTTTCAGAATTTAGAAAGTGTGAGCTAGGCCAGTGAGCAAATATGATGTTAGACTTTCTGTTTCTGAATCAACTGATCTGTAGCCAAAAATTCAGATTTCTCAGCCACTACTTTATATCTCTCAAATCAATTTCCTGGAGCATGGGACATGAAATTAGGCATTGTTAATATTGTTCTCTGGTTACTCTGAGAACTCTTGATCTTGGAAAAATCTCCAATCAAGATAATATTCACAGGTGTAGGAATGGAAGGGAAGATTGAGAAGGGACATACACATTGATGCAACTTTTATGGTTCAGAATTCTCAACAAGACTCACACCGCTGGAGCAAACTGTACAGGCCAGCATTGGAGAGCAGCTTGACTCCAAAATAGCATGTGTCTTCTGCTTCCTTCCTTCTGGGATTTTCAAAACATTTCTAGAATAAGGGCAGGACCAAAAATTTCTGAATGTCACATTGTGCTTCTTGTGTGATGGAATAATAGACATGAGTAGTCAGGACAGCTTGATAGGAGAATGAATGTAATTAGAAACGGCCCCATTGAGGAGGGAAGAGAACACTTGTGTCTCTCATCCTGCAAACGAAAATAAGTTGACCACTCTGTAGGGCCTTGAGAAGACAGGTCTCCTGAAGTTTGCCACCTCCTATTCTCAAAAAATAAATAAATAAACAAATAAACAAACAAACAGTAAATTGATAGAACTGAATTCAGCTTCCCAACCAGAGCCCTTCTATCAAACTGGGGACCCACCTCAGGTTGGAGAGGATAAGAAGGGAATTTTGGGTCATGATAGCTTTGATGTGACTCAGGTATGGCAGGAGACTAATAGCTTCTATTGAAAATAGGAGTCAGAGGGGCTAAGGACATCTGTGGGATTTTCTGTTCTCTCTCTGGCTGTATGAGAGGGTTAACTGTTCCTAGCTTTGCTTCCAGCCTACACTTTCCTTCCTGGGGTGAACTGTGGTAGTGTTATCATGGAGCAAGACGGCTCTGGACCACATGATAACAGATGAGTGGTGAGTAGATGGGCGTTCCCCATCAGGGTGGTTTGCTGATGGGTGATCCAGGTACCATGACATCACCATCAGGGAATAAAACAGACTGAGAGGTGAACACTATTCAAGACAATGTTGTGACTGCAAAAAG
The DNA here is from genome assembly GCA_004027875.1 of Aplodontia rufa. Classification (NCBI taxonomy): domain Eukaryota; kingdom Metazoa; phylum Chordata; class Mammalia; order Rodentia; family Aplodontiidae; genus Aplodontia; species Aplodontia rufa. Next base: position 100,938 of record PVKS010000856.1, on the reverse strand, counting down.
ATAGGACATTTCCACCAATTAATGGAGTAGCTTTGCAAACTTTCTTCACCTTTGAAATTAAAGGCAGAAAGAAAAACGGAATACATGTTGTCAGATGACAGAAGAGAAGATTAAGCGATGTATCTCTGATAAATAAGGAGCCAGGTTCTATGTCTTCATTTTATTTATTTTTATTTTTTGAAGTTGATAACGAGAAAGAAAAACCTCAGAGATTAAATTGTCCCAGAAGTAAAGGAAGAAATTTATTCTACACATTTTTCTAATCATTTCTCCCAACAGTTAGGGTCAAGGAGACAAATTCTGTGTTTTTTCTTTGTATGTATTTTATTTTAAAATTTCCTTGAAAATAAAATGGCTTTAGCTAATACAGTATTCTAATCATATTGTAAGACCCTCATAATGAAATTGTAACCTTTGATGATGACAAATCTGCAAGATGTGGAAAGATGCAACAATTAATATTTATTGTGCAGGAACTTTAAAACCCCTGGCCTCAGATAACCCAAGAGAAAGACCCATATGGCAGAACTTCATCTAAACTCTCATGTACCTTGTAAAACCTTTAAGTTTTTACTAATTCAATGTAGAATAAAAGGGTATTCAGATAAAAAGCTCCCATAGAAAATATGAGTCCAAGGTTAAATAAACTTCATGTGTAGCTATCAAATAATAGTTATGACAATAGAAAAATGGTAGCAAAAACACTTAGGGGTGATGATTGAATTGAAATATATTTTTCAGATTTGCTATAGGGTTGCTTTAACCAAATATTCATCAAGAATTACTTCGCATTTTTTTTCTGGCACAGAATTTTCAGAAATACATTTATCACAAAAATCAAGCCAAGTAGGGCTGAAGCTGTGGCTTAGCGGTTGAAGCCCTTGCCTGGCAAGTGTGAGGACTTGGGTTTGAACCCCAGCACCACGTTCACAACTAAGTGTCTGAAAAACAAAGGCCAGATGGAAAAATAAATAAAATTGATTCTCTCTCCCCCTCCTTCTTTCTTTCCCTGTGTCTTAAAAAAAGGGAGAGAAGGGAGAGAAAGAGAGAGAGAGAAAGAGAGAGAAGTGCCAAGTACACATTATTACCTATTTGTCAAACCAGTGTATCACTTATAACCTGTTCTGTGAATAATCAAGTGTCCCTTTTTTAGCCGTTGCTTAAAAAAATAAACATTGGCACCAGGCAGGTCTTCATGACCCTACAAGATTGACAACCAGGGACTGTTATTATATTTACATTTTTTGGATAAGCACAGCTCATCCACCTGACACAGTGGGTCTGAATGTTTTTGAAACATAATCTATGACCTGGCTTTGTGAAGTATTGAAGTGCTTCATGGATTTGTGGCCGCTCAGACTCTTGCTAACCACACACACAGATGCTGGCTTCCCCCTTGGCTAATCTGTCTTACTTCTGCTTACCTCAGAACTATGTTTTTGGATTTGTCACTGAGAATGGCATCCAGGTACTGGTCATATTTCTAGTTGGCCATCCCTGAGTCACCAGAGTACACTAAGCAACACATAGCATTTCTATAGTGATACTGCTGTGGACTGAATTGTGTTCCCACCTGAAATTCATATGTTGAAGCCCTAACACCCGTTGTAACCATTTCTGGAGATGGAGTCTTTAAGAGGTAATTAAGAGGAGCTGGAGTGGTGACTTGGTGGCTGGAGTGCTTGCTTGGCATGAGCAAGGGCCCAGGTTCAAACCCCAGCACCACATACCCAACTAAGTGTCAGAGAAACAAAGGCCAGAAGAAAAGATGAATAAAATTGATTTTCTTTCTCACCCTCTCCCCTTCTGTCTCTCTGTTAAAAAAAAAAAAAAAAGAGGTAATTAATTAGGTCTTAATGTTTGGGCCTTGGTCTGAAAGGACAATGGTTTTCTAAGACAGAGAAGAGATTTCTTTCTTTTTGCAATGTGAGGACACAGTAAGAAGGTGCCATCTCCTAACCAGGAAGAAGACCCTCATCAGAACTTGACTATGCTGACACCATGACCCTGAGCCTCCAACTTTCAGAACCATGAGAAAATAAATTTATGTTGTTTAAGCCACTCAATCTATGGTATTTTGTTATAGCAGTCCAAGCAGACTAGTAAAGATATGAATTCTGATTTAAAAAATAAAAGAAAAGGAATGGCCGAGTGGACAATTTCTTCTAAACCAAAGTGCCTTGCCTCTTCCAAGTTCATCCTTGGAAATGTTATTCCTGTCCTAACCTATGCTTTTACTTACTTACAAACACTTACACAAATTCTGATACTAATGCACAACATTTATTTCACTCTCACACTGTGTTCAATGTTTATACAATGCTTGTTATACAAGCAAAATACTGGCTTAAGTTATTGAAATATGTTAATCTTTATTAACAACTCAGAAAGATTGTGAATATTTATCATCCTTATTTAACAATGAGCATTCTGATGTTTAAAAAGAGTGAATTAAGTTGCCAAGGGTATGTGATTCAGGCAAGTCTGGTTTCAAAGCCCCTGTCCTATAATAAGCCATGGTACTATGTTACCTATGAGAAGTTCATTATCTCTCTTAAATCATGGTACAGTTTTACAAGTTAGATCCTATTAACATAATCATTTTGCTGATGGAGAAACTGAGGCACAGATTAGCCATGTAATTTTTCCAACATCATACATTCAAACCTAAGCCATTCGATTCCAGAGGCTTCTAGCTTTTCCACGTATGTGGGTTCTCCCCAAATGATAGTGCTAGAGGACAATTGTTTTCTACAGATGATATTTAAGAATGTCCCAAGGTGTGTAACACATCCTAAGGCCGGGGTGCATGCTTGTGAGAAGCAATCAGAAATTTGCAGTATTTTCCTCGCTGCAAGCACTAGATTGATACCCCCTGGCATTCTATTTGCTCAACTGGGGGGCTCCCATCTCCAAGGCAGTAAGGGAATTTGAATCCCTGGGCCCTGACTCAGACAGATTCCATGTGTTTGGGACTCAAAGCTCTGTCTGAAGCTGGAACAACTTGTAGTTCAAAGTCTGCTTCGCACCTGCAGATTTCCCATTAAACTGCCTGCCGAATCAGGAATAATGATTCTCAGGGGGAAGAGATATTATTTGCATTTGAATTAATGTTGAGTTCAGAGTCACAGATTCCTCATCAAGAAGGATTTAGAGCAATTGCTGATATCCTGGGGATCTGTGACCAGCTCATTATTTTCATCTCACAGGGTAGTACTAGAATTTTTAATTTTTTTCAAGTCTTCTTCCGAAAGTTTGGCTCTTTTTACCCCCATGATCATAATTATAATAATTTTGAAACATCAGTCTGCTCAGATATCAAGGTGTTGAATGGATAATTTCCCTTTAATGAATTTGTCTCATATGGGCTTATTTTCCACATCTGTCCTAAGCTGAATAGCTAACTGGTTAATATGAGAACTGTTCCGTTTCATTAGCTTCTCCCTGTTGATTTCCTTGAGGTGGAACTGATGCATTGGCAGTCGCAAGCCCTGTCAGCTCTTTCCTTTTAAGCAAAGCAAGATCTGAATTCTATTCTAAGGCACTGATGCCAACGAAAGAGAATAAGAAATGAAATAGTCTGATCATGCAGATAAACTGCAGGATTCCATCCACCTGACAGCTTCTGAAAGATTAGCCAGTACTTGTCATGGGTGTCATAAACTCTTGTACCTGAGGCCATCTTGGGCAATCTGCTCAAGGAAAACCACACAGCCCTGGTGGGGCCCAGAGTGGGAGGAGGTATGGAGAAGGGTAGAGGTTTGACTGGTGAACTCAGGAAGGAAGAGGAGACAGAAAAAGAAGACAATAGAGTTATCAGGGGAACCAGGAAGCTTTGTTGAAGGTCTTGAGTTTAAGTATATAAATTTCCAAACTTTTGGCAAGGTCTCTTGATTGCCGTGATAGGCTAGGAGGATATTCTGAGAAGTAGTTTAAGATGAAAGAGATGCCAGTGGATGACAGCCTCCTGGGAAAGAAGACGGTGTCCCCTTCTGGAGCTCTAAGTTTGACCAAGATGGAGAGATGATTGGTTAGGATGCTCCGGGTTCTAAGAGAAAACCTGACATCTGCAAGAAGCAGATGTACCTCCTCTCAAAAGGGACCCTCAAGAAGGCAGCGTGGACTCAGGACCAGATCATTCAGCGACTCGGAGTTATCAAGGACCCAGGTTATTTCTGCTCTAATGTGCTTTGCACTAGCTTCATTCTTTGAGGTTGTTTGAAGATAACTGGCAAAAATTGAGGGTGTATGCGTCCTTGCTCACTTCCCTGGAGCTGAGAGGGGGAGACTCTGTTCATTCACAAAAGGAAAATTCTGCACCTAGAGTCTTGTCAGGCCCCAGGACCAAAAACTAGCACCAAGGGAATGCCATAAGCTGTCACCTTGAGCTTGAGCTTGAGGAACAATCACTGGTGAATGATGACCTCCACCCTGATGGATCAGAAAGTGCCCACTGCTGGCTGATGTTGGGTCTTTTTTCCTCTGCAACAGGCGTACTGTGCAGAGATGGGGTGCATTATGGTTTGAATATGAGGTGTCTCCCAAAAGGTCATTGTGAGACAATGCTGGAATGTTCAGAGGCAAGATGATCAGATTATGAACACAATAGTAGCCTAATCAGTGGATTGATCATTTGGTGGGTTAATTATTTGAAAGGACTATTATACTGCATAGTAACTGTTGGCAAGTGGGTATGGCTGGGGAAAGTAGGTCACTGGGTATTTGCCCTTGGGGAAATATATTTTGTCCCTCATTCTTGCTTTCACTCTACTTCCTACTTCCCCGGGCTAAGCAGCTTTCCTCTACCACATCCTTCTGTTGTGATATTCTTTGGGCCCAGAGCAATGGAGTAGGCCAATCATGGACTGAAACTTCGGAAACCATGAGCCAAAATAAGCTTTTCCTCCTGTAAGTTGTTCTCGTCAGTTATTTTGGTCACAGTAAAGAGAAACTGGCTATCACAGGATGGGAACTGGAGAAGTGAAGAAGAAAGGAAGAGTATGTTAGTCAACATTCTGTTACAATGACGAAATACCTCAGATAATCAACTAAACAGGAAGACAGGCTTATTTTGGCTTACAGTTTCAGAGGTTTCAGTCCATGGTTACTTGGGGCCTATGACAACACAGTACATCATGGCAGGAGCAAGTGACAGAGGAGGCTGTTCACCATTTGGTGGCTGGGAAGCAAAAGAGAGACGGGAATTGGCTGAGATCTGGACATAGACTTCAAGGGCACATTCCCAGTGACCTAACTTCTTTCCACAAGACCCCACATCCTGAAGATTCCACCACCTCCCAGTGGCACCCTGGGCTGGAGTCAACATGTGGGTCTTTGGGGAACATTCAAGATCCAAACTATAACATAAGGTAGTAGCATTCACTATGCTGATCACAGCAAAACAGTGTCACCAACACTGCCATGATGAAGGCGAGGCTCTTACCTGATATCCACAGACCCTAGGAGGGGGCCAACACTGGATGGTATCCCCGTAAGGATCTGAGACTAGATGCTGGAGTGTTTATTAGTTCTACAAGAAAGAACAAGTGGAATGGAACCAGAACATGGACAGCAACCTGGGGAGCCCATGCTATTGGAAGGCAGGAGTCCACACATGGTGTGGAGGCTCTGCGAGCCAGGTGTAGGTGTGTGGCTTCCCTCCTATCCTGTCAGCTGGGACTTGCTCTGTAATATCATCCCAGATATTACATGTAATTACATCCCAGATCCATCCATGGATCTTAAATATTGAGCCAGAAGAAACAGCGAAGACCGCATCCCAAGCTTCTGTGGTCCATATCAGGGGTCCTCCTGTTTGGTTCAACTAGCTCTGTGACAGTCACAGACTCCTTTGTACAGTTTGCTAATTTTTATGCTCTTCATTTCAAGTGTTCTTCGTGTTTCTCCTAATTACTGGGAAATGCTTCTTAATTGTCCTCTTTGCGTGCTTTTCAGTTCACCCTTCGGGATTAATAAGCACATGCCATCGTTTTTAGCTAAAGGTTTGGTATGCAAGAGGAGAGAGCCACCTTCATCTGGATCATTTTAAATAGCTGTGAAGTTAATGACAGCTGTCCTTGGAAGAGCTGGAGGTGGGCAGTGTCATAGGGTGTGTTTTAGTGGCACAGGCCTGAGGCAGCTCCTATCCAGGGAGAGAAGCATTGTGGGCCCCATGAGAATGGAAGCTTTGAGTCTGGCCTCAGAGAAAGACAGGGATGGGAGCACAGAGCCATCAGTTTCAGAAGCAGCCAAGAGTCAACATCCTCTTCAAGTTTGCGTATTGACTAAAGAATACGTGACCCGGAGGACAAGATCGAAGCCCTAGATCTCTGACAACGGCTAAGAGAGAGAGAAAGGTGATGCTGTGGTTTGGATTTTATGTGATTTCCAAAGGCCCATGACTTGGTTCCAGGGTGGTACTATTGGGAGGTGGTGGAATGTTTTTAGTAAGGGGACTGTGGAACCCTGGACTCCTCCCTGTCTTTCTCTTCCCAGGCATACATAAGCAGTTCTGCTCTGCCACAATCCCATCATGATGTGCGGTCTCGCCACAGGCCTCAAAGAAGTGAGGCCAATCACTCAGGGGCTCAGACTTCTAAAACCGTGAGCCAAAATAAATCTTTTCTCTTTATAAATTGTTTATCTCATGTATTTGTTATTGTGGTGGTGGAAAACTGACTAACAGAAGTATCAAGGATGGAGCTGTGCATGACGGCACACACCTGTAATCCCAGCAGCTAAGGGAGGAGGATCACAAGTTCAAAGCCAGCCTCAGCAAATTAGCAAGGCCCTAAACAACTTACCAAGACTCTGCCTCAAAAAACAAACAAACATAAAAAACAAAAACAAACAAACAAACAAACCAAGGATGTTCCAGGCCTCGTGGCAAGAATCCTTATGCATCTTTCCATCTCTAAAATGGCAATCTGTGTGGCTTTCCCTGAGGTGTCAGTCATGAGGTGACCAAAGACTACACTACGACCAGGAGGAGAAGAGCAGCCAGGCATTGTATGGGAGGAAGGAAACTCCTGGAGGGACATTAGAGGAGTTTGGAGGACCCTAGGCAAGAGAAATGGAAAACAGTGAGAAGGGTGAAAGACACTAGTTTAGAGGTAAAAAGGCGACGCTATTCAATGCCATTCCAAGTTTAATCCAGTGCAGTTGCTTATCTTCAGTACTTCAAATGTTTTGGAACTGGACAATTCTTCCTGAGAGTTGCCCTGTGTGTCGTCACATTGCAGGATGTTTGGCTGCTTCCTTGGCCTCTCCTATCTAGATGCCAGTGGCATCTCCCCTCCCCACAGCGGGGACCATCAAAAATAGCTCCAGAATGTTGCCAAGTTCTGCCAGGTTGAGATTTCTTTTTTCTTTTTTGCTTCTGGGAATTGAACCCAGGGATGCTCTGCCACCAAGCCACATCCCTAGCCCGTTTTATTTTTTAATTTTGAGACAAGATGTCAATAAGTTGTCCAGCCTGGGCTTGAAATTGCCATCCTCCTGCCTCAGCCTCCCAAGTTGCAGGAATTACAGGCAAGTACCACTGCACTGTGCAACCTGTTGAGAGTTTTATCCTAAGAACAACTGCCCCAGAATAAAGCAGGAACTCAAGTGGTAAGGAATTACGGTGTTGGTTGAATGGGGTGAGCAGCTTAAGTCCCAAGAGATTGACAGGGGTGGGCACAAACTTACTTACAGTTAAATAACAAACTTTGGGCCCAAGTGCAAGGAAATTTATTAAGGTGGTTTCAGGATCCAGAAGCCATCTGGATTAAAACTCTGAGCATGGTCACTTTCTGCCAAAAGGAGTGCAGAGCTTGAGAACTGAACTGGAGTTAACTTGAAACCTCGAGCCAAAAACCAAAACAACAACCCAAACCTTCAAGCCACGTTACATGTGTAGAATGATATTATTATTATCAGATATTATTATATCTGCTGATAATGGTACTACAAATTATTATGCACCTGGTAGGGAACTATGGAAACAATTTACACCCACTTTATGACCCCACAACCATCCTGTAAGGTAAGAATTGTCTTCATTTTGTAGATGAGAAATCTGAGGGTCAGACAGGTCCTGTGATTTACCCAAGGACCTTATATTATTTGTGACAGGCGGGCTAAATCCAGTTCTGTCTGACTCCAAAGCTGGTGCTGTTTTCTCCACAACATGATATGTATGATTAGAATGTGGGGTGTGTGTGTGCGCCACAAAAACTACTATGAGATCTTAATTACCGTATGTGACACCGTGTGTGTTATATATACACATGTCATGGGGGTGTATAAGCAGAGACTCCTTTAACATTTAAGATCATGTGGCAGCTCACAAAACCCTGCTAAACTCATTAGGCAGCTGATATTTACACCAGGACCACTGAAACCCTCATTTCCTGGATTTTCTGAATCCTGAGACTCCTTCAGCTCTTTTGCCTCCAAGAGGGAAGGAGAAGGGATGGTGGCAGCCAGCCAGCTGCTGTGACAGGGAAGGATGTGACGGTGGGGCAGGGGAAGGGGCTTGGGACTGGAGAGGTTGTGGAGACCTGAGGTGAAGAGTCTCTGGAGCAGCTTCTTCAACTTGCATGTGCAGAGAAGTCACCTCCTGTCCTTGCTAAAATGCAGATTCTGATTCAGAACCTGGGGTGGGGCCAGCAGTCTGTGTTTCCAACAAGCCCAGAATAAAACTGCTGTCGCCTCTGAGGTTACCCTCTAAGTAGCAGGTCCACCAGTATCAGAGAAAGAAATTCACCCTTCTGAAAGTTTCTTCTAAAGCAAGTAAGCAAGTCATGTCAGAAAGGGCCTGACCTTACTTACTCGCTTTGAAGGAAGTAAGTAAGGACTCAAGAGGACCAAAGAAATAGTGCTAAAGTGAGCAAAGAGGAGGCAGGAAAGAAACCAGTAGGAACTCCCCCACCTCGGAACTAACTATAAGGGGGAGACGGAAGAGGAGGATAGGGGAGAGGAAGGCCCAGTAGGGCTTGAAGCGTTGGTAAAGAAGAGAAGAGTCTCGGAGAACTTCGTAAAACTGTAACTTCATGCTGGGTGTGGTGGTGCACCCTGTAATCACAGTGACTCAGGAGACTGGAGGATCATAAGTTCGAGGCCAGCCTTAGCAACTTAGGAAAACCCTGTCTCAAAGTAAAAAATAAAAAGGACTGGTAATGTAGCCCAGTGGTAAAGCACCCCTGGGCTTAATAAAAAAAAAAATTACAACTTCCTACATCAGGTTCTAAGCTTTAGTAAAAATTAAAAATATAAAGTGCCATAAATAGATTAGAAGATTACACACTGGGAGTGGGTTACTGAGGAAAGGGAGGGTGTGTTGGAAACCTCCCTAACCTCTGAGGTTGGCTCAATGTGAGCTCTGTGCTCATAGTTTCTAAACCAAAAAGGAGGATTCATGGTTCATTGGAAGATTTCTTCTCTTTCTCTCTCTCCCTCTCTCTCAAACCTCTTTCTCTGAGTATATGCGATCCTGGAAAAGCAGTCTGGATACGAGTACTTTTTAGCATTTTTGGATGGATTGTGAGAGCAAGGGGCTAAACATTAGAAGTAGTGTGGTGCTGGGAACCAATGCACTAAGTTGTAGTGTGGCGATTCCTTCAGATCCTACCTGGGGCCAAATTCCCTGATGGTTCTGGTGGTAGGAGGACAACGTGTGGAACAAAGACTTGCTGGGTTAACAATGGCTAGACGCAGCTAGACAATTGGAATCTGTGCATGTCGTGTTTTATCCACCCCACCGCACAAGCTCCTCTTTGCTCCTTTCTCAAGGTGGATTGTAAGAGCTCTCTCTAAATATCATGGTTATTGCATGGACTGAATTCACTCATGTGTTCTACAAATAGTAAATGACCTCGTGTCTGACACTGGGTAAATGAAAGAGAACAAAACACCATGTCCCTCCTCTTATGGAGCTCACCATCGAGAGGGGGAAACATGGCATTGAGGTTGGTAAGCTTTTCTCTTTATGATAACTTATTAAGAAAGTTATCATAAGAAAAGAAGGATAGTGCACAGTGAGCCACACCCAGGAACACACTCGACAGGCTGTAGAAGGTCTCTCTAGGGAAACCACTTTCAGGTTAAAGCCCTGAGGACAAGTGGGAGTTGGCCTCTCAAGGGGCAAGGAGAAAGACTTTGTAAAGATGCTCACACTGGGAAGAGCCAGGAAGGCTGGGTTGGTGATAGGAGTGAACTATCGCCAACCTTCACATCCTGAAGATGAAAAGTCCCTTCAGAGAAGGACTTCCAGGATGAAGTAAGTTCAGGTTTCCTCCTCTATCCACTGGAAATCCACCCAAAGCTTTTGATAAGGAGGAAATCTGCCTTCACTTGCTCTAGAGCTCAGGATACTCCTGTCCCCGACTGTAAGATGCAGATGAAACCCAGGCTTGGATATGGCTCTAACATGTGTCCCTGAGTGATGGGCGGGGCTGCTTCCAGCATCCACCTGCATTGCCACCAAGGGTTCTGTGTTATCATCCCATGTCTAAGGCAAAGGTTGACTTTGTGATAGGACAAGTCACATGAAACTCATTTTCATTGTTCATCCTTTGACACAGAAGAGGAGTGACAAGTCCCACCAAGGATACTCAGGAATCTGTCCTTAACTCTGCTTTGCATTTACGGGGTTTTCTTCAAGAAGTAATGTGTGGAGTGCTATGGAGACGTCAAAAACGACTTCACATTCGGATTTTGTCACTTCCATAAAGCACTCCCTCAGTTTAAGGGGATAACTTAGATCAGTATCTGCTAAAAAGATTCGTCTTTTAGTGGTCGTGGAGAAATCAGGCAGGAACAAAATTTTTTAGTGTTTTTCCATGATGAAAAAGAAAAATCCTTCCTTTTGTTTCTTCTTTTTAAGAATCTCATCTTATGATGAATTTAGTCTGAAGGAGAATTCACATTCTCATTTACCTTGACCGCAAAGCTAGACATTTCTTAGCTTAAGGAAAGGAGGCTTTTTCTACGACCTTATGAATAAGACATCTCTGGGAGATGAAAGGGGAATTCTTCCTTCTTTTAGCTCATAGATTTTTCTAGACAATTGTCAGGAGATCCACTTGCAGTGGAAAAAGGAGGAAAGATAGAGCTTAAAATTCTGCTGTACAGTTTTTAGTCAATAAATCCAATTATCTTGCAAGATTTTTAACATAAGAAGTTTTCAGAAAGGAAGTCTTACACTGTGTCATGTCCCCTCCACCTCCTTTTTTTTTTAGAAAGAGAAGACAGTGAGAGAAAGAGAGAAAGAGAGAATCAATTTTATTTAGTTTTTCACATGGCTTCCATTGCTCTGAGACTTCATTGTGTACGTGGGTGCTGGGGTTTGAACTCGTGTACTTGCGCATGCCGGGCAAGCGCCATAACCGCTGAGCCACCGCTCCAGCCCTGCCCCTCCACCTTCTCACTCCTTGAAAAGATACCTCCAAGTTGGGATCAAAAAAAAAAAAAAAAAAAGAAGATAAAATTCAGTGTTTGCCTCTGTAGGGGGGCGTCTATCAGATTCAAGAAACTGAATTGCCAAAGACCGTAAAATCAGCATAACTGAAGATTTTCTTTTAATTATAACCAAGAGTTATTTTTCTTTACTGTTTTCAAAGCACATTGGGAAGAGGCTGGGGGCAATGGTTTCAATCTACCTATTTGGATGGAAGATTTTCCCCAACAGTCCCCAGATACTGTCTCCACTTGGAGATGAAGTAGAAAGTCAATACTTGATTTGTATATATGCATGTATATAGCATGTATATAGCATGCTCAGGGCACAAGAGATGGTCTGGTTCTTAGGCCTGCGTCTCCCCATGAGACCTCAGCTCCAGGACAAGAACATAAATAGATAAATAGATCATCTAGGAGCTCGGAAAAGAAGCATTTGTGTGCACAGAAACAATGTCAGAGAAGATCTCTGCTTCATTATCAGCGATAACAATAATTAAAGGGCTGTGGAACCTCAGTGGTCACCACTGCACTGTTTAATAGTAATTATTGGGTAATTACATATTATTATGGCAGAGATATATAATTATATAATTGTTATTATTAAGTATGATGTTGGCCATTGCGGTTCCAACCTCTTCTTCATTTGTGGGGCCTCTTTTGGGACGGTAATTGAGATAATAAGGGATAAGGTCCAGGAGAGGGAAAGTAATTGGGCAAGGACATGTTTGCTTGGCTCAGCCAGAACAAAGGACAGGGAGACAGGACCTTAGGAGTCAGCGACATCTGTCCTGGAGAGTGGTTTGGTTGGCATCTCTGGCTGACCTGGGAGATAATCATTCTCAAAGAATTTCTGGCACGGTGTTTTCAGGCTTCTTGTTTCTCCAGTGCCTCCGCAGGGAGCCTGACTGTGGTGTCGCTCAAGGGCAATCTGTGTGCTCTGCTCCTCTTGGTCTTCTCTCTGCAAGGTGGCCTGAGGACAGCAGGAGAATGGGATGTGGGAGACAGAGGAGGGTCACCAAGTTTGGATCTGGAGGGCAGTTTCCTAAGCATGTGGTCCTGCCTTATTTTACAGATCCTCTTAGCAATCTTGAGCGGAGGTAATGTGTTATAATGGGTGGAGCCTGAGAGACAGAGTCAAACCCAAGTGCCAGCTCTCTTGTACTATGTAGCCCTAGGGGTGACTTCATGTCATGCCATGTGTTAAGTTGGGATAACCACGTCCTCCCTTTGGATAACTGGACGGTGTGTGCAAGGTACCCACAGAGCAGAGAATGAGTGTATGGTGGGTGACAGCTGGTGGTAGAAGAACCAGTAGACATCGTCTGCCTTTAACTCAAAAGGCCCCAATCTCAGAAAGAATGTGCAGCTAGCCCCAGGGCACCACAGCTAGTAAGTGGCAGAACTGAGGTTTAAACTCAGCTTTTCTCATTTTAGTGCTAATCTTCCAACCAACAGACTCTGGTGGTCCTTAAAAGGAGCTTCTCCTGTGGAGGGGGCCTCTGGGAGCTCAGAGGTGCCCAGTTCAGCCTGAACTTCCAGGGCTGTTCTCTGTGCTTAGTGGAGCACAAGACGAGCTGAGGCTTGTTTGCTTCTGTCTCGTGTTGCCCAGGTCACAGGGAGGGAGTTGCTAGGCAATGACTGGGAAGCTTTCCACAGGCAGTTAGACTAGGGAGAGCACAGGGCGGGTTGGGTGGAAAGAGCAGAGCCCAGGAGGCAAAGGCGCTGGGTGTGTGGTGAACGCAGCTCACCCTGTGAAGCGCCCTTCTGGAGGGTGGAGATGATTTCCAAGAAGAGTTAGGGTAGGGCTGGAGAAGTGGCTCAGGGGTAGAGCGCTTGCCGGGCATGTGAAGACTCAGGTTCCATCCCCAGCACCACACACACAACTGAGTGGAGGAAGAACAGAAACCAAATGAAAAAAATAATTGATTCTCTCTCTCAAAAAAAAAGGAGTAGTTTTCAAAATGGAAATAATGCCCCACATTATAAAGAACTCCATTTCTTATTCATAAGCACATTCTTAAATGCTCAGTATCAAAATAACTCAAAGATGTGTAAATTTAGGGAAAAAAGAAATACACTATTAAGAGTAGGATAAGGTCCATATCTATGATTTGTTCTACGAACATTCTTCCTGTAGAGAAAGCTATTCAAGATTAGGCTGATTAATGCAGAAAACTAAAGGATAACAAAACTTACAAAATTGAGTCTATAAAACTAAATATTGAGGGGCTGGAGTGGTGGTTCAGAGGTAGAGCACTTGCCTGGCATGTGTGAGGACCTGGGTTCAATCCCCAGCACCACAGACACAACTAAGTGAAGGGAAAACGAAAACCAGATGAAAAAATGAATAACATTGACTCTATCTTTCTCTCTCTTTAAAAAAAAAAAAACAACTAAACTAAGTATTCAGTTTCTCTGGTTCTTTTTCTCCTCAGATTATTCTCAAACTTATTTATTTATTTATTTATATCTTTCTTCTATAGGAAAAAAAAATCAGTAGAAGGTGTAGCTTAGTTTCTCCAAGTGTGGGCAAAGTCACACCTTAAAATAAGGTTATTAAAATATGACTTTCAACTCCCCAAACTAATGCTTCAGTCTCATACTCAGTGATTAACAAGACTTGTATCTTATTGTTTGATCTAATATGTACACACATTTTTCCATCTCCCCAGAATTAGACCACCAATTTCTGATTTCCATATTTTACAGTACGATAATAGAAAGTTGGTATGAACTGCAGGTAAATAGAACATTGAAATGAGTAACTGGCCTGGGATCAGGGGAGTTGAAGGTGAATAGAGGGTCATTTTGGGTGGATTAGTGCAGCCAGAAGTGATGAACGTTGGGTACTCTTCAACGGCATTTGATCTGTGGAACCTGGGGCAGGTTCAGGTTGCTTTGGCAGCATTCAATCATACGGTGTCAGGAGAAAGGATCACCTTTGGAGTTAGAGGTTCTTTGTCTTTGGTGGGTTTCACTTGAGTTGTCCCTTGCTATATTCATGGTTGAGCCAGAGGAGGACGGGCTTCGTTTCACTGGCTGACCACTTGATGTTCCAGTGACCATGTTAGAGGTAGGACCGTGAACACCTTTCACCAACAGTCAGGAGACTGGGCTCTTTCCCTGACCTATGGCACACTTCTTCATTCAAGCCAGGAATTTTGACTTTTGGGAAACAAGGGAAACCTTTTGTGTTTATTATGGAGCAACATGGGGCGACATGGTCTGCCCTGCTCAGATACATATGGTTGCCCCACATTGGTGTTGGTATGCCGCTTGGCCACTTAACATCTTTGAGTCCCAATTTCATCAAAAAAATTTTTTGGTGGGGGTACCTCAGATTGATCCCAGGGGTGCTTTACCAACGAACTACTAGCTACATCCCTAGACCTTTTTTAAATTTTATTTTTATTTATTTATTTTTATTTTGAGACAGGGTGTTGCTAAGTTGCTGCGACTGGCTTTGAACTTGGAATCTTCCTGCTTCCGTCTCCCAACTTGCTGGGATTACAGGCACGCACCACCTCACCTGACTCATTTTCATCAAGGTTTTAAAAATCGAAAAGATTTTTAGGCTTGCAAGAGATAATAAATGTGAAAAGTGTTTTAAAAACAAGCACTGCTTTATAAATTAGTTTTGAACATTTCCAGATGTTCAAAAAGGAGCCCAGAGCTTAAGAATCCTTCACCGAGCCAAACCCTACAGATAAACTCCAAGTTACAATATTTGATTAAAAAGAAACTGATTCATTGTTCTCTTCATAGCCTTTGTATGCCTGTGCAGAGGAAACCGTTGGTGGATTCCTATTTTGGTATAAGGAACAGCAAAGAGTAATGGACATAAGGTATCCATCCCTGTTTTCCTTTCTCGGACAGAGAGTGAGGGAAATAGAAGTTTCTTACTAGTGCTTTGAGACTCCTAAACACAGTCACAAGACTTAGCATCAGAAAGCCAAGGAATGACATCCAGTTGAGGTTTCAGTGTGGTTTACGGAACATTTAGAGAATGATTGGCTATCTCCGAATTTGTCTGTCTCTGCTTATAACTATTTTGGTGGTCTCGAAGCGGCAATAATTGAAATATCATTGCTTTTGCACTATCTAATTTCTTTGTAACGCAAAACCTAAATACATTCCTCTTGGCTTCTTTGGAAGAAAGTTGCTGCGAATGTGGGCTGTGTGCTGCCCCCACATAGCATGAGGAGGCCCTCTTGAGGTATCCACGGCCCCCAGAGCCTGATTAATTCACTCTTGCCAATGCTGATCCTGACTCAGAGATAGAAGCTGGGGATTTAAGGTCAAACTTTAAAAAAATTAAAAAAAAATATATATATATTAGGAAACTTGTTATAATTACATGGTAGAAACACAGTGTGCTGGAAGGCAAATGTTGATTAATGTTAATTTTAGGGTAAACAGAGTGGGAGAAAGACAGGAAAAGCCAATGGACTCCAAGGCTAAAAATATTCCTGAGTTGAGACTCAGCATCTATGGGTGCACAACCTGATAATTACTTCTGAATACTGATTACCTGTTCTTATATAATTAACCTTGAGGTTCTTCGGGGCTGCTAGAGCTTCTGTCTTGGAATGTCCCAATCACTGTGAATCACTGACCACTGAGCTAAATCCAGAAACGCCTGCACATAAGTGACTCCACGCAACCTGTTCGGAACAAGTGTCCTGTCTGTCTGGAGTACAGGAGGGGCATTGTTTGTTAGAGACTACATCTGTTGGGAAGGTAATAAAAGTAGTGAAGCTGGAGACACCTGCCTTGTCGAGGGTGATGTGATTTGGAAAGGAGACTCAGAGGAACTCACAGCTTCGTTTAATTAAAGCCACTAGAAGAGGCTTCCCATCCTAGAGTCCTCTCTGTCTCACTTGGGAAAGCCAGAAAAGAAAATGTTAATCAGCCCTTCAGCATTCTGGCACTGATTAGTAGGAGCCGTATCCAAAATAAAGAGAAAGTGAGAGACCTGGGGAAGCAAAAGAAGGATCTTTAAACCTGTGAATGTGCAATGAAATTTAATGCCTTCAACTCAAACTGGCTTGAAGTGAAATAGAAGTGGACGATGGAGCCAAGGAGAGAAGAGTGTGCTCTCTTCTTATTTTAGAGACCCCCTGAGACTTAGAGGCACTAAAATCCATCACACATTTTCCAGGGCAGATACTGTTGACAGCTTACCCACAGCGATTCTCTTTCAACCTTATTCACAGCCCTGTTCTCCACACTGCATGTGTCTCGGAAGATAATCATGGTCAACAACGTTGTTGCGGTCATTGGTTTTGGCAACTGTGCGACGATTTCTGCCCAGTGACATGTGAAGGAATGTTTGCTGGGGTACAGGGACTTCTGGAAAAAGTTCATTTTTGGTTTTGTGCACATAGAGTCACCAGGAAGAGGTGGGCACCTTTGGATTCTTCTGTTGCGTGTAGGCGTCGGCATGTGGAATGGGAGTCTACCATCTTGCTTCCATGAAAGGAGCTGGCTTGGACGTAAGCCAAACCTTTGAAGAGGGCAGAGCAGAGAGCCTCTGCTTAGTTAGGATGTGAAGGAGCTGCCCTGCCTTTGCGCTTCTAACTCTGAATAACTCCCTTGTTGTTTATGGCAGCTGGGTCAGGGTTCTGTTACCAGCAGTTGAAAACACCCCAACCAGCACAACACTTTCTTAGGCAAGTTTTATCTCTTTTATGACAAATCCATCTGTCTGTCTATGAGGGGAGTCTCAAGTCCTTAGAAGGGCATCTTCTAAAACCCCTGGTGGACAATGCTCATGACTGGTAGTAACAGTGCTAACAATCACTTGAAGTTGCTTAGGCTATAAACTTACCAAAGTGCTTTTACCCTGATCCTTTATAACAACATGGGGAGGCAGACAAGATGAATATTATTATTTCTGTTTTTAAGATCAGAAGACAAGCACAAGGAGGTAAAGTGTCTTCGATGGCATGTCTAATGACATGTTGACGCTTGAGCTAGGATGAAAACCTAAGTCTGATAAAGAGAAATGTTTTGATGGTGAAAAAGAGTAAATGTAGAAAAAGATAAAAAAGCACGGACTTTGGAGGCCACCAGAAATGGGTCCAAATTCCCACTTCATCTCTTTTAACACTGGGTTCATAGACAAGTTACTTAAATCTCTCTGAACTTTGGCTTCATTACCTGTAAGTTGATAATGATAAAACTCGTACCTCTAGGACATTTCAAGGATAAATGACAAAAAAATACTCAAAGCACAGAATTCCATGTCTGGCATATCATTTGCAGCTATTTTTTTTTTTTTTTGAGAGAGAGAGAGATGGAGAGAGAAAGAGAGAATCAATTTTATTTATTTTTTCATCTGGACTTTGTTTCTCTGGCACTTACTTGTGTATGTGGTGCTGGGATTTGAACCCATCTTTGTAGCTTTTTAAAGATTAAATGGGCAACCATAAGTGCCCACCGAGGGGAATGCAGGTATAGAAATAATTATTTTTATAAATCCTTCAAAATGCAATAGAGAAAATATAAAACAAAGGGCTAACATTGAAAGTGTTTGTGTTAAGCTGGTAAAAGGCAAATGATATAAAACAGGATGTTGCATCATAGAGAGAGGACTGGACGATTGATGTGGGAATGAAAATAAGGATATAAAAACAGGCCAGGAAGGAGATGGCAATGTACAAGTATGGAAGAAAAAGAGCTGGGGGCCATAATGATACTCAAGCTAAACACAAGTCAGCTGTGTTTTGCTCTTTTTAAGAAAAAGACAATCATGGTCTTGGAATTCATAAAAAAGCGCCCAGCGTGTGAGCGCTGAGCACTGATCCTCCCACCCTGACCAGCTTCTGTCAGGCCTCTTAGAGCTCTCGGTTCTCTCTGGTCTCATCTCCTAAGTGAGATGTAGGTACCGAGATGGGGTTTGAAGAAAATCCAGAAAAGGCAAATGGAAACAACTGAAGGGCTAATTTGCTGGACGATGGAATGGCAATGATTTCTCCTGTAAAAATGAGAACAAGCGGGAACAATTTTTTGGGTGCCTGAGGGGGTTTTGTAAGGAAGTTGGGAATTGTCTTCCACCTCTGTACCTGTGTAACTGACCAGGTGTCTGAACACACCAGAAGCTCAGGTGACCATTTGCCAATGATACTGGTGATGCAAGTTTTCAATGCCTTCTGGAAAAGTAGGTTGAATATTGCACCAAACTTGGTTCCACTAAGCATTACGGAACCTAAAATGGAAATCATGAAATCTTCTTCTAGGAATGTTTTAGAGGATACTGTAGAATACTAAAAATATTTTTTAATGATCTGGTATTTAAGCCTCTAAAGAAATTAGGTGAAATGAAAGGAAATCAATTTTTAAAAGCATACAGGCAGGTAACTGGGCTCTGGATTCATGTCCCTGCTCTACCACTTTCTAGATATGTAAATCTGGGCAAGCTCTTTAGCTTCTCTGAGCCTCAGGTTCCTCATCTGTAAATTGGGAATAATAATAGAAATCACCTTACAAGGTTCCAAGGTTTAAACGCAGTAATGCCTTCAAAAAGGTTGTCCCATCCTTTTTCTTGGAGAAATTTCAACCAAGAGACACAAGAAACTAGAACTTGGTTACTGGGCTTTCCTATAGTTGGGAGGTCATATAGATTTGGTGGCTGAGGTTTGTAGAACTGGTCAGTGGGAAACCTGGTCACCAGGAAAAGGATAATCAGGAAAAAGTGAGGGATGGAATTTGCTGCCTGATCACCTCCCCGTTCTCCCAAGTCTTGTCTGCCTGCCTTGAAAATTTTCTTTTCTTTCTTTCTCTCTCTCTTTCTTTCTTTCTTTCTTTCTTTCTTTCTTTCTTTCTTTCTTTCTTTCTTTCTCTTTCTTTCTTTCTTCTTTCTTTTTCTTTTTCTTTCTTTCTTTTTAAAACAGAGAAGGACAGTGAGAGAGAGGGACAGAGAGAATCAATTTTATTTAGATTTTCACACAGCTTTCGTCGCTCTGACACTTAGTTGTGTAAGTAGATGCTGGGGTTTGAACCTGTGTACTTGCACATGCCAGGCAAGCGCCGTAACCGCCGAGCCACTGCTCCAGCCCCTGCCTTGAAAATTTTCTGTAATAACCAGTCTTGGGACTTGAACTGCTCTGAGCTGCCTTATTTTTTTTTTTTTTTAAGAGAGAGGGACAGTGAGAAAGAGAGAGAGAAAGAGAGAAACAATTTTTATTTAGTTTTTTCACATGGTCTTCGCTGCTCCGAGACTTCACTGTGTACATGGTGTTGGGGTTCGAACTCATGCACTCACGTGTGTCAAGCAAGCGCTGCAACTGCTGAGCCACGGCTCCAGCTCCTGAACTGCTTTATTCTTTGAAGCCAAATAAACAACCCTGCTTTTTGCACTGGACTGTGGTCTTCCCTGATAGGGATGAGAAGTCACTCAGTAAACGCAGATGACGATGACAATGATGGTGACAGGAGCAGGGTGGGGGACGCCACGGACAACCTGTTTTAGAGTCTCAGTTCTTCTTATGCAATGCGTAGACCTGTGGCACACTCCACGGAGGCTGAGTTCCCAGCACTGCTCTGTCCTTGAGGTTGGTAGATAGAGACCAGATGCTCTCAGGTTAGCTCCTGTATCTCTGCCAACAGATATACCTTCTGCTGCGGTCTCTGCCCGCCCCTTCTCTCCATCCATTGCTTACTCATCTGTCCTCTTCCTCTTTGCTTAATATTTTCAACCAGAACCTTGGCCACCTGGAGTCCCTCATGCAGCTGGACCCTGCCTCCTTCAGTCTGAGAATTTTTAAGTTAACAGCTCTACTAATCAGCTTAATCAAGCTACATTTTACATATAAAAGAAAAGTGAAATTGCACCTTTCTTGAAGATTTGGTTCTAAATTTGGCATGTGAGGCAGAGATTGAACACGTCAAAATTGCTACCTAAAGCCCCTTGTCATATAATGGGGCTGGAATTGTATGTGATCTGCATCTAGAAACCTGTGCAGCGGCACCTGTGTGTACATGTTCAATCATACATGCAGTCATATAGCATACTGGATAAAGAGTTTTAAACAAAATTAATTTCCTGCTTCCTCTGTCCCATTTTGCCAAGCGCAGAGTTGAATGCACAAAGTTTGAACACATGCGTGACACATTGTGCTATGTTGAATTGCTCTTGTGTTTCCTGACCTCAGGGTACCCAGTGGTGAGAGTACCAGCCATCTCCAGTCTGTGCAGGGAAGGTTTCTTCACGCCCCTCCCTCTGTGCACTCTTTCCTTCCAGACACTTCTGCAGCCCTGCAGGCAAATATACTCATTTGAGACCTAATCAACAAATGAAAAGGAAGAAAAAAATGAGGAGCTGGGAAAGATGCTAAAATTGTCAATTATCCACCCAGGAGAACTAATCTTGGCTTCCTTGGCAGAGACCGATTATGAGAAGGAGGGACAGAGCCCAGGGGAAGGGCAATTTGGGGCTCTCCACCCCTGGACCATTTTACCTTCAGCCTGCAGCTTCGAGAGTCAGGATGTTAAATGAAGACAGCTGGATCCATTGGTTTCCACCACGCGTGGCTGAGTTTCGTATTGGAAATTGGCACTTCCTCTGAAAACTTCAGCTCGTCTTCCGAATATCAGTGATGACATTCCCAGGAATGAGAATGCTCCTGTGCCTATGGTTAGCAGAATGACTGACTGTCTGCATGTGCCTTTAAGTTTTGAATTTGGCATGACTGACTTTTTGAATAAAAATCACCTAGCCTGGTTTACCATATGTCTGAGGAAATACTGTAAAAATGAACTGCAGATCTTTGCCATTCACTCTTGAGCAAATGCATCTGCTGTCACATCTCAGAGCTATTTATTTCTCCTTAAGTGTGCCCAATGCCATCCATCCAGATGCACGTCAGATGCACAAGTAAAAATGGAAAATACTTTCTCAATTATTTGAACCTTTACTTTTAATTTGTAACTTGGAACAGATAAAAAGTTTTGGAAAGTAGGAAGATAGAGAATACAAGAGAAAAATAGGTCAAAAGTAGATCTCCTGGGATTTGGAACCTTGAGTCTGGGGTTTGGAGATGACATTTGAGCCTTACTCAGGCCCTGCTGTGCCCTGTGTCATCCGGTAAGCTGTGATGCTGCTTGATGACTATTTTTCTGACTCTCCCTGAAGAACAATTCTGCCTAGGTCTTGCCATCTTGACACAGGATGATCAGAGAAGGGAGAGAAAAAAAATGCAGAATAGCTAAACAGAGTTTAGAAAGAGGGTCTTTTACGTGTATGGTTTCATGCATCTTTTTAAGTCTGGCACTTGGCCTGTTAATGACTTCCGAGAGGATTGTGGACAAATGATTCTGAAGTCACTACTGCATGTGCCTATGCCTGTCCCTACGGGAGACAGACTGGAATGAGGCTAGGGAGTATTCTCTCAGATCCATGTCAAGCCAGATGCTCTTTTGTCCTTGGGAAGGTGGGATCAGAAGCCTGGGACCATATCACTTTTCTGCCCCCTCAGTGAGTGTGAAGTGTGTGTGGCCATAGCTGCTGGCTCTCCTGGTCTCCTAGCAGCTTCCTGTGTGGTTTGGCATCGTCCCTGGAGAGGCCAGGTTTTCACTGTCCCTGGAGAACACGCAGCTCTCTGTAACAAATAAGAGGGCACTCCACACTGCCAATGTCACACAATAGACTGACCCAGTGTCCAGGAGAACTGTTGTCCTGAGGTCAGCCACAGTGCCACACTGGCTTGTCAAGCAGCCTCCTTTGGGGAGGAAGGAAAAACTGATTCATACCTCTTGCTGAGCCTGGCTGTGGTTCTCTGCTCCACTGGCCCTTACACAACACACGTGGGACCCTCCTCAGAGCTCATAGGCATCCAAACCACGGTGCTGCCTTTGGCCAGAGGGCTATGCCAACCAACCAACGGCCCTTCTGCTGCTTTGGGAGTTCTAGAATTCTAGATGAGGAAGAAACCTCAAACAATCAGCCAGTCCAAACGCTTTTATTTCAGAGACGTGTCTCTAGTGGGCTAATGACTTGACCATAGGAGGTCTACAAAACTGGCCTGTCCTGCCTCTGTCCAGTGGGGTTGCAGTGACAGAAGGTGAGGATAAGCCAGGATCTGGAGCCCTGGCTCGGAGACCTGCTGTTAAGATCCTCCGTCCCCCACAGAGCTGTGCTGTGCGCTTCCCTCCTGGAAGGCTGGGCCAGTCTCTGCCTTGATGTGCCTCTTTTACTAGGCCACCCCTTCCTCTGGGAATGTGAGGGCCTGTGATTAGGCCACTCAGGCCACCCTAACAAATGTGATGGACCGGAAGGCTTGAACAACAGACTTTGATTTCTCAGTCTGGAAGGTGGAAGTACGAGGATGAGGTGTGTCAGGGTTGGCTTCTCCTGAATCCTTCCTCCTTGGCTCACACATGGTCACCTTCTTGCTGTGTCCTCATATGGCCTTTCATCTGTGAGGACACATATCTTCTCTCTCTCTATTCTAATCAGATTGGATTGGGAACCACCTTAACAGTCTCATTTGGGCTCAATCAACTCTCTAAAGGCTCTATCTAATCAGTCACAGGCTGAGGTACCAGGGGTCAAGACTTCAACATGTGAATTCTGGGGACATTTAATTCAGTCCATGTGAATCATCTTATATCTCAGCTGCCAAAGCTCCCACCTGTCCCAAGGTGATGGTGCTTCCACACACCCAGGAGACCAATGATCACCATGGGAAACAGGGGGAAGGAGACCTGTTCCCCATCTGCCTCTCTGGTGGGCGCAGCAAGGTGTCCCCACCTGAGCTGCTTCCCTCTCTTCCTCCCGAGGAGAGCTGTAGTTGGGCAGCAGAGCTGCTCTGAGGATCTGCAGAAGTGCAAACTGAATCCCCCAGTTCTCTCACTGCTCCCCTTCTTGTACACTGAAGTCTCGCGCATGTTTGGTGTGTGTTCCTCTTCGTATTGGCAACCCCAGCTGCCCAGCCTGTGGCTCTGTCAGCCCAGCTCTCAGGCTACCACCTAATCATATTGGTAGCTGCAGTTATCGAATGCCTCGCGTGTGCCAGGTTGGCTCAGTGCTATGATCTTAATGTAAATATTTAATAGAGTTCCCACCATAACCCAATGAAGTCACTTTTACTGCTCTCACGTTACAGGGAGGAAAGGAAAAAGTCTAGAAAGGCTGAGCGAACTTAGCTGGGAACTAAAGGCTCCAAAGCTGAACCCGAATCTGTACGACTTCAGGACGTGACTTCTTACTGTGGTATTGTGCTGACTCCCTAGCTAATAGGATCGGCTTTCTTTTGAACTCCTGTTTGTCTCTATGGAACATTTTCCACCTCCTGGAATACTTCTCAGGTTCCAACCTCAGCCTGACTGTCTCAGTACCATTCCTTGAAGACAGAGCTCAGACCTCACAGGGTAAAGGAAAGAGGGTACGCTTTAGCAGCAGGGTTGGGTTCACATACTGGCCATGCCATTGACTAGCCCTGTGACCCTGGGTAACCTACTTAGCTTGGATAAGCTTTGGTTTCTTTATTTGTAAAAGGAGATAGCCTCTACCTAACAGGGAAAGCAATAGATAAGGATGCCCATCCCCTTGCACCTTGTCTAGCATACAGTAGCCACTCCGAGAGGTGGATCTGGATTAACAGAGACTCACGAAATATGGCAATGAAATGCATTTGATATTCTTGATTGGACTTTGGATTTGAAAAAATTATATACACTCACACATAGGTTATTGGAGCAACTGGAGGAATGTGAGCATGGATTTTCTATTAGATGATAATATGGTATTAATTTTTCAATTTCCTGAGTGTGGTCATGGTATTGTGGTCAGGGAAGAGAATGCCCTTGTTCCTAGGAGACACATGCTGAAGTACTTAGACATGAAGTGTCTGCCATCTGACACAAACTCTCAAATGGTTCGTCTGACAAACTGATACAGACATTTGCATGCATGGTAGGAAAGAGAAAGTGGCAGATGGGGTAAAGATGAGTATTCCTTGTTTTATCGTGCAATTTTTCCTACAGGTTTGACATTTTCCGAAATACAAACGTTGTAGGGTAAGTGCAAAGTGTGGGACAGTTGTGTGAGCCTTTGGCACAACACAAAAGACGCAAGCATTTATATTTTCCCCCCTGCTCTGACATGCCATGGAATAGCCTCTGTCTGGGTGTAGGATGTTGCCTGGCTTAATGTATGAGTCGACGTTGCTATTTCCCCAGGGAGCTCCCCCTCACCTATCACCACTCAGACTGCCATGCAAAGCCCATCTGCCACCCACCTGTGCCCCCATTCAGCACCTCAGAGGTTTTCAGAAGCCCACATTTAAGGTTGCTAGATTTAGCAAATAAAACTGCAGAATTCCTTGGGCATGGAGGTACGTACCTGTAATACCAGTGAGGAGGGAGACTTAAGCAGGAGAATCAGGTTTGAGGCCAGCCTCAGCAGCATAGTGAGACCCTGTCTCAAAATAAAACATTAAAAGGGCTGGGGATATCACTTGGTGATAAAGCATCCCTGGGTTCAGTCCCCAGTAACAAAGAAAATGCAGAATGTCCAGTCAACTAAAATTTTTAAAATATACATATGTCTCAGATGTCTGCAGTGGACCATAATTTTTTTTTTTTGAGAAAGATGGAGAGGGAGAGAGAGAGAGAGAGAGAGAGAGAATCAATTTTATTCAGTTTTTCATATTTAGTTTTTCATGTGGTCTTCATTGCTTGGACACCTTGTTGTGTGCGTGGTGCTGGGGTTCAAACCTGTGTCCTCATGCATGCTAGGCAATAACCGTAACTGCTGAGCCACTGCTCCAGCCCAGTGGACCACAACTGTATTAAGAATTAATCACTTTTAATCTCGAATTTAAATTTAACTGGTCATTCTGTATTTAATGTAGCAGCTCTACCCCTATCCTCCAAGTCCCCTTCTCCCATAACCAGTCACCTATGAAGACTGAGTCTTAGGAGCACAGTAGAGAGGTTCTTAGTTCACCAGCAGGTCTGCAAATGGCTTCTCCCTGGTTTCCCTGGATCCTCTGCCCTGTGGTGTATAAGCTGTACATGATAGGCCACGGTCCAGCAGGGAGAGATGCATAGGCTCCAGGTAGGAGCTGAGTCTCAGGAGTCCCGCAGGGGTGTCTGGGCTGACCCTCAGCCCAGTCACCACCAAGCATGTGTGCCTGTGCCCTGGGCCTCTCACTATCCCTCCCTTCCTCTTTGCCTGGTCACTCACCTCCCCAGCTGGACCAGTCTCACCATCAAGTGACCACACACAGTGAATCTGGAGCCAGCCTGGTTGGGTTTGAACCCGAGACTTGCCCTTTAGTGACTGGATGCGTTTGAGCTATAAATTATCCACCCTTTCTCAGTTTCCTCATCTGTAAAATACCAATAATATATTACCTCTCTTGCAGAGGAGTAACTGAGCTAATATTTGCCAAATGCTCAGGACAGAACCTGGCACCCAGTAAGCCCTGTATAAGTGTTTGTTAAACAAATGACCCACTTGTGCAGGTGGACTAGGGTTGCTATGGGATAAACCTAATGATTTGAGGCCACCAGGGCCTGCAGGGGCTATGCCCTGTAGTGTTTTTGGTGACACAGGCAATGGGCTCAATCCTTGGGACTCATTCTTGAGGGATCTTTGGGGTGAAGCTAGGAAAGTGATATGGAGACAGAAAGACTGGCAGCATCTAGAGGTGATTGTGTCCCCCAACTTGGCTAATTATCACCTTTGGAAAGTGGGACTTGGACACTGGGGAAAAAGTGGCTCAACATAGCCTGTTTTAGAAATGACCCTCTTCAAATAGCTCTTTGCCATGATATTTTACTTGCAGAATCTCCTTTTTGTTGCCTTTCTCCCCTTCCAGTCTGTGCCTCCTTTTTTCTGGTTAGGTTCCTGTTTTATTTCATGGTTTCCTCTCCTCTGCTCTGACTTATTCTTGGTTCTAGAGAGGAAACAAGGATTCCTACAGTGTTCAGAGTTACGGTTGGGGAGTTTGGCTGGCATCCCCAGCCACCCCCAAGAGGAAGCATTGATCATGGCATATTGACTGTGGGGCAGGAATTGGCCTGAGCATGGTCATTCCAGAATGGATGCAGCTTCAGGGACCTGGGGATGGTGCCACTTGGACACATGCATGCAATCCTATGGAGAGAATGATGCTTAAAAGAGCTGGTTTCTTCATGTACAAGGAGAAATGTAACCATCATATGACTCGTATGTCATCTCTATTCCTCAGAGGAAAATGAATGAAAAGCTGAATTATCAGAGAATCGGAACAAGGAGACCAGCTATGTGGTTCTTGTGTTCAACTCTACAAGTCCCTGATAGGTTGAGGCATGAATCTTGACACAGGTTCTCCACCTGCCACACGAGCAGAGGAATTGTGCCCTTAAAAAACGTGGATACACTGACAGATTTAGCATTTCCCAAAGATGGCAGCAAGAATTCCTTCTGTCCCACATGATCTTCCACTTGTAAACTTGCCACTCCTCCATCAAGGGGTGGAGTCCAATTCCTTTACCTAAGAATCTGGGCAGGCTTGTGACCACGTGAATCAACAGAATCGACAGATAGGGCAGAAGTGACATTGTGCCACTTCCAAGGCTCAGCTGTAAAAGGCTGTGCAGCTTTTGCCTTGTTCATCAGAACACCTGCACGTGGAGCCCTGAGCTGCAATGGGAGGCCACACACTAAGGCACACACGGAGAGGCCACATGCACTTCAATGAGCAGCCCATCCCGGGAAAGGCATGGGATGAAGAGTTCTCCAGTTGTCTCCCCTCCCAGCTGTTGAGTCAGTCCAACCTTCAGCTCTTACCACCTGAGGCTTGGACTTCACAGCAGAGGCAAGTCATCTCTGCTCTGTCCAGTCCAGATTCCTGACAGACAGAATCATAAAGTGGTTGTTGGTTTAAGCCTTTAAATTTGAGGTTAGTTTATTTCACAATAGTAGTAATAAGGACAGACACGGTTTCCCAGAGACATGGTCTGTGTTTGCCTGTCATTCTCCATTTCCTATGCTTCCATGACTGGCCAATCCTTATTACTAAACACATTATTTTTTATTTTTTCCACCAAACTAATATTGCTATAAAAATTGAAATCCAAGATCAAGACAAAAGGTGCCTACAATCCCATTACCTAAACAAATATTTTTATTTGTCCTGACTCATCATTTCTTTACATCTATGAATATTTCCTACCCAAGTATTGTGTGATAGGAGGGAGAAACCAAGATTCCTTCTAATAAAGCTATGTTTTCCAGAGCCCAGTCCAAACTCATAAGCTTGTTTCCAAACACCTTAGGATGGCAATCAAGCCTTTTTTTGCTGGGATAAAGTTTTTCTCTTTAAGATTAACTCTGAATCTAATTGATTTTTTTTTAAAAAGAGAGGGACAGAGAGAGAGAGAGAGAGAATCAATTTTTATTTAGTTTTTCATGTGATTTTTGTTGCTCCAATACTTTGTTGTGTACGTGGTGCTGGGGTTCAAACTCGCATCCTTGTGCATGCCAGGCAAGCACCATAACCACAGATCCACCACTCCAGCCCTGCTCTAATTGATATTAATCCATTGTATGTTAATTTAGTTTATGGTCAGAGGACATATTATTATTTACCTAATTTTCAAGGTATTACTTTTGGTGATGGCGGTGATGGGACCCACCTTCCATCAACCTTCTATTCCACCTGTAGTAATTTTCTTTTGCTTGTTTCTCTTTCATTTTATTACTACTTGTCCCCCCAATATTGGTTGGCAATCATATTGTCTTGGACGTGGAGGTTTAGTAAAATCCCAAGTATCTAGATGAACTCAGAGGTAGATTGAGCCTAATAAAGGATTCATATATTCTAAGAGTCTAGAATAGATTCCAGATAGAGTTTTCTGTGCATGTTCTTGGGTCTGGAGTCTTTCTCTACTTATTTAGTTATTTATTTGACAAATAAAACTTATCCAGTAAAAACAGTTTTGAAATATGTATCCATGATGCAATGACTAAATCAAGTTAGTTAAGATATGCACTTGTTGTGATTAAGAGTTTTTTGTTTTGTTTTTATTTGTTTGTTTTAAATGAGTGTCTTTAGATTTGTCCAAGATGGACTGCAAAACTCAGGCAGGGCTGGGGTACAGTGAGTAAGGCTCAGTTGCCTACCTGTAGGATTGGATCTGCTTTACTTTTAAGGTTAAATTTTGCATCTGTTTGATTTTTTTAAAATATTATTCAAAAAGAGATTTTACCCTGACTGCTGAGTTTCAGGCCCCACTACCCCTCCCCCCAGCAGGACCACCCACAGTTTCCTTAAGAGTTTATTCAGGTCCCCAGGCATGCAGCCCAGCCCTTCCTAAGCCACTGCCTTTTGTCTTCCTTTCTGGATCTGTTGCCTCCTCACCTACCTTTCACCCTGGCAAGGGCCCCTTCCTGTGTTCATGAAAACACTGGAACTTGGAGTTGGTGCTGCACCTGCAGCAGGAAATAAAGTACTGGGGAGACCAACTGGATCAATCTGAGCTCAGCATGATTCACAGCTGACAGATGTAGAGACTTAAAGTGACTTTTTCTTTTTTCCATGAATTATCCACGTCTTTATTGCAATACTCCTGTTCATGCTATGAACAGAAATGGTTCCCCCACTGTGACATGTGCAAAAGGACAACTGGTAATACAGATGTGTCAATGCACAAGAATGGTCTGGTCGAGCATAAAAATAAGTTGTAAAGGCACATAACACATGCCCCACTGTCCCATTCCTGAACCTTCCCATCCCTCCTGTGGGGGTAGCAGTTGAATTTCAAGGGTGGCTTTGGAAGGGGTGATTTTCTCTGATTCTCCATTCAGTTTTAAAAGATGAAATAAAAAAATTTTAAAACATCACAAACTATTCTTTCCCCCAATAGTTGTATCACTGCAACAATAAAAAAAGTCATGACCCAACTCCGATGATTGTGGTCTTTCAAACTGTACTTATTATATCATTAATTTAACCTGAAAATTAAAATGTATAAAGCTTTGAAAGAAGATCAAATGTAATGGTGGCTTTCTCTGATATTATATATATATTCGACTGTTTCTTTCTTCCTTCTTTTCTCTTGTCCTCCTTCCTTCCTTGTCTTCCTAGTTTAAATACTGAAACTAATGTGAGTTTGGTCTGTTACCCATTTACAGCAACGCATTATGCACATCCTAATGAACCCCATAGTTTTGCATACATTTTAAATATTGATAACTTTGGTTTAGCAATGATAATCTAAGGTCTTTGCCTGTCCAGATTAGACACAAAGGACACTCTCCTTCTGAAGTCTCTAGGCATTGGTGTGGTCTTCTCCTTCATAGAGAGAAAACATGTTGAGATAGGCTGGCATACAGAGCCCATCAGAACATCAAAGTTACTCTTTCCAGAACGTGTTTTGACTGCAGCTTAATTCACTTTCTGAAGGAATTTAAAATAGATTCTTTACCTATAACATATATTTGACAACACTTTGAATTTTAATGTGAACCTGTGCGATGCAGACACAACTAAATCTAGCAGCATATGGATGTTACTGATGTGCATTTTATTTATAGGATTTTCCATCTCCCCAGTTCTCAGTCAGAAGCCCATACACAGTAATTAAGCCATTATAAAAACACAATAGGATATAACATAATAGAACCATCCTGCTGTCAAGGCACACAGAGTGGGGAAATCAGGGGAACACAAAGGAACACAACGCATCCAATTTAGTCCTGCTGCGGAAATGTCACAAACCAGTACCCTCCAAAGGCTGAGTAGGGGGAAGAAAGTAATTTCCACAGACTACTGGGGATTGGGTCTTAATTTTCAGAAAATACAAACCAACCAGCAAACTGATCAATCAATCAACCAACATCAACGGTGAGTGAGGAACAATAAATAAAGTTTCCATCTTTGTTCTCGAGGGGCTTACAATCACACTGAGAAATAGGCTTAAAATAAAAACACAGCACAATAGTACAGCAGAGAGCACAGAAAGGGTGGGATTATGCAAATAATACAGAAAACACATTCATTAGAAGCAGAAGAAGGCCAGGTTATCATGCTCCAGGGATGCTGGGGAACTTTTTATTTGAAAAAGGCTTGAACTGGGCCTAAAAGGAAATAAAAATTTTGGAAAGGAAGAGAGAGAAAGGAAATGGTATGAAAAATGCAAAATGTCAGGGAGCTAGACATTCAAGAAAATATTGACATGCAAATATTTGGTGCAGTAGTTTTCAAAATAAAATATTAGACCATTAAATTATGACTATTTTATTTTCTTTTTAAGATGGAGCAATGCTATGATAATATGTAGGAAAAACATAGTAGCGTTAATAACATGATCCAATCCTTAAAAGAAATTCAGAGGTACTAGAGAAAAAAGACTGGAAGGAATTATGTTAACTGTTTTAATATTCTTTAACGGGTGTTAAGAATGTGATAATTTACTTTTTTGAAATGTTTTGTTTTCTGAATTCCAAAGTAAAAAATAAGATCTGTACAATGAGGCAAAAACAAAGGGAGACAACAAAAACATTTTTAAAGGCACCCGTGTATCAATTTTGCATGCTGTCGTTCATTCATTGATTGATTACTGGGCAGTATATTCAAAGGATTTTTCTCTGCTGTCTGCTATGGATTCAATTGTATTTCCCCCAAAATTGGCTGTGGAAGTCTTAACCACCAAGGTGGAGCCTTTGAAGAGCTAATTAAGGTTAGAAGAAGTCTTAAGGGTGGGGACCTAATCCAATAGGACTGTGCCCCTACAAGAAGAGGAGGAGACAGTAGGGATGCACCTGGACAGAGAAAAAAAGTGACATAGGGACACAACAAAAAGCCAAAAATCTGTAAACCGAGGAGAGAGTCTCAGGAAAACCAAACCTGCCAACATGTTGATCTTGGACTTCTAGCCTCCAGGACTTTGTGAAAAAAAAGGCTTCCTTTGGTTAAGTCGCTCATTTTTTAAAATTTTGTTATAATAGCACTAGCAGACTAAAATATTGTACCATAGAACTTATTATTTAGGAAACATCATTTGCCCATAAAAATTTTTACTATAAAAATATGAAACAATGTTCATTTAGTCATGGTAATTTGATAAGGATGTTTATCCACTGGAATGAACTTTAGTGGATTGCCTACTCTTGTAATTTCTTTTTGTCTTTGTCTTTTTTAAAGAGAGAGGGGACATAAGAGAGAGAGAAAGAGAGAAGCAATTTTTATTTAGTTTTTCATGTGGCTTTCATTGCTCTGACACTTAGTTGTGCATGTGGTGCTGGGGTTTGTACTCGTGCATGCCAGGCAAGTGCCATAACCACCGAGCCACTGCTCCAGCTCTACTCTTGTCATTTCTTTTGTTGAGAACCATCAAAAAATTGGCCATGGGTCAGTACCTTGGAGAAGCTACGGACTGTACAAGAAGAAACAGGATGGGGTCTGTAGGGTCAGTGGTCAGAAGAAAATAAAGTTGACGGGTACTGCAGGTAGCAGATCCCATTTTCCTCTCTTCCTGCAGGATGGAAGGAACTGTTCCCCCAGCTCTGGGGTCTGCTGCTAACTAAGAGCCCTCTGCTGTCAGTCTTATCTGGGAAATGTTCTTTATTGAGGACAGCCTCCTATTTCCAGGCAATGTCTGGTCAATGGAGGTTGGAAAGGTCTGACCTCCTTGCCCCAACTGGGATCATTTCTGAAAGGCCAACCCTGCTTCAGAGCTCCACGTGCAGACAGCTGAGACCTTTGATGAAGCCAAAGTCCAATTTTACCCTCAGGCCAAGTCTGCTTCCTTTCCTTTTTCCACAGGTACAAATCCTGAGACGGTGCCCTGATAAATTAATTTCCTGCATGCTAATCTCTGTTCCAGAGTTTCTAGAGAACCAACATGCAAAAGTTCTCAATCTATCTATCATCTATCCCTGCCAAAAACAATACAAAACAGAAACCAGATTGCTTATCTATGTAATCTCAATGCCATTATCTGTCCATCAAATATTAGAGTTGACCTTTTTGTGAATATAGGACATGTCATTTCAAGATCTATGGTTGAGATGGGAAATTTATTTTGTCTCTGATTTGAGTTCCTACTGAAACATCCTTGAGCGCTGAGGTTAAGCCATGAAGGTTGTTCCAGCTCTTTTTGCCTTTCTCACCTGCCTACTTTGTCCTTATCCAGATGGAAAAAGTTTGTTTTGTTTGTTTTGTCGTTTTTGCAATCCTGAAGATTGAACCTAGGTGTGCTCTATCACTGAGATATATCCCCAAACCATATATATATATTTTTTTTTTTTTTTGAGATGTTGCTAATGCTGGCCTCAAACTCATGATCCTCCTGCCTCAGGCTCCTAAATCACTGGGATTGCGGGCATGCACCACCACACCCTGTTAGACATAGAACAGGAACACCAACAGGTCACCCTTAATCCCAAGCAGTTATTCTATATTAGAACCTTATGATATGAAATGATAAATCTGGAAAGTATCTTAGGAATTATGCAAATCTAGAATGACTGAGCAAATTTAATATGTGTCACGTCTTGGGCCAATGAATAGTAGATATTGGAGAGTGGCTATCAGTAGTACAGAATGGGAAGAGGGCTGTAGTTGGCTATGGATGTCAGGCACAGGTGTGGGGTGAGGATTGGTGGCTGTCACCTCATCAGAATCCTGGATGGTCCCATTATCTCCACACAGTGGCCCAAGGTGAGATTAAGCCAAGCTTGTGTGATCAACTACAGGAGTTTCAACCGTACCCAATATGTCCCAGCTACCAGCCCAGGCTCTTGTCTTACACATGCTATATTTAGCCTCTCTGTCCAGCCCCTGGTCTATCCCAGCACGAGTCTTGAGTCCGATCTCAGTCCCCTGCTTTCCTGACTGTTCTCTGTTGACATATGTGAACATAATTCCTTAGGCCAAATTCTTATTAATAATTTCAGTTCCCTCTGTGTATTTTATGGTTAAGCCCAATAAAGTTCTAGCCCTTGGGGATGGGAAAATTGGTATCAGATTGATTTGCTGCCTCTGGCCTGCCTCCCTTCTCATTTTTTTATTATTCATTAAAAAATATTTAAGGTATTTGCCATTGGGACTATTAAAGTTCCTACCTAAAGATACCTTTGAACAGTGTTATAGTTTAATAGAAGGTGTGCTCCCCTGCCCCTACCAAAGCTTCTGTGAAACAAGACAAAAGGATTAGAAGAAAAATGATTGGGTTTTGGGATCCTTGATCTAATCAGCAAACTAATCCTCTGATAAGGATTAACTGAGTGGTTACAGAAGGCTGGTTGGTGTGGCTGGAGGAGGAGAGGTGGGCACGTCTTTGCGATATATATATATTTTGTTTCTGGTGCACGGCTGTCTCTCTCTCTCTCTCTCTCTCTCTCTCTCTCTCCTTCCTGATCATCATGTCAGCTGCTTACCTCTACTACACTCTTCCACCACAATGTCCTGCCTCACCTTGAGCCCCAAGGAATGGAGCCAGCCTTCTATAGACAGAGACCTCTGAAACAGTGAGCCCCCCAAATAAAACTTTTCCTGCTAAAACTGTTCTTATCAGGTTTTTTAGTCTCAGCAGCAAAACAAAACAAAATAAACAAAACAAAAAAAACAACTTACTAACACCAGCAATGACTAAGAATGTATAAGGAAGTTCAACTTGATTTCTAGTGGAATTGTGGAAATTTTTTTCCTGCTAACAGCATCCCACCTTTCAGGAGAGACTTCCCTTTCCTTCCCCTTCCACACAGCTTTATTGGAGCCATCAATCACATCAGCCCCCTACTCTGGCTACACGGGTGCATACGTAACCAAACTCTGGCTGTGGTTGTCCACATTTGGCTGTCCCCCAAAATTGGTGGTGCTCTTTCATCAGAATTTTTTAACACACACGCACATGCACATTCGTTTCCATTTCCATGACTTTCTCAATTACATATATACAGCCCTTGCATTGGCAATTAGGATTGCAGACGTTAAGTTCGAGAGGTTATCCTGGATTATCTAAGTGGGCCCAATATAGGCACATGGACCCTTAAAACTGGACAGGAGGCAGAAGAGTCAGAGAAATGCAATAAAAGAAAAAGAAGCTGGAGAAATTTGAATCATGAAAAGACCCGACCCACCATGACTGGCTTTGAAGATGGAGAAAGGGACCATAAACAAAGGAATGTGGGTGCCTCTAGAAGCTTGGTGATGACCCACCAATAAGAAACAGCAAGAAAACAGGGATCTCAGTCCTACAAGGACAAGGAACTGAATTCTGTCAACAAACTGAAAGAGCAAATAAACAGATTCTTCTCTTGAGCGTACAGAAAGGAACAGAGCTTCTGAAACTCGGATTTTAGTCTGGTTAAACCTCTTTGGGCTTCTGACCTTCAGAACCATAAGATAAGAAATGTGTCCTGTTTCAAGCCATTGGACATGTGATGATTTGTCACAGTAACAAAGAAAATGAACACACTGGCCAGATCTCCTGGCTGGAGCTATTGGCCCAGAGGTGGCATTCAATTCCAGCTGAGCCAATACGAGTCTTTCGTCCGAGACTCTGAGAAAAAGACATCTCTTCTCTTGATGGAGAGCTGTAAGAACACGTGGCCCAGAGCTGTCAGAGTCACAGCTGCTGCCAAGAAACTGATAAAAGCTGTGTGACACATGGGCCAAAGCTGTGATGGAAGTCAGTGCAGGTCCTGACCGGGTGGCTCTGCAGTGGCACTTGAGGCCACCCCAGCCCTGCCTGCCCTCCCAGTCACGTAGCCACTTAACCACTTCCGTCACTCAAATTCACTCCAGTTGTATTCTGCTACTTGACTGATTCCTACTTACTCCAGCCCCCTCAAAATACCAAGCCCTGATCTTCTGTACTTAAATCACTTTTTGGATAACACATCTCCAGAAGGAAACTGATAAATTCATCTGTTCCCTGGAAGAGTTGGTACATTAGCAAAAATTATTTTATCAGATAATCTGGCTGCCACCGAGTGACAACAAAGCCCGAAGGAAATGGTTCACATAAGCAGGGGATTCTTAAAGGAGTCCCAGTGAAGAAAGACCAGAATCACAGGAGAAACAGACCCGGGAGGCAAGGAGGAGGCTGCGGTGCTGGGTGCATGGATGAGTGCAGGCACAGTCAAACCATGTCAGCCCCTAACACTTGAGACAGAAGGTGGGGGTGGGGGTGGAAGAGAAGAGGAGAAATGGAGACATCTCCTCTCTGCTTAGTGCCTCTCATTTCACACAAGGGTTTTCAGCCATCCTCTACTCCTGCGACAGTCCCAATAACACACTCTGATCACAGCTTCCACAGCAGGTGAATTAGCAGCAGACCCGCCCTGGGGGAAGGAGGACCTCAGTTCATCATCGTGTTCCCGAGGCTGGCAGTGCTCCTCCCCATCCAGCGCCTCTGCCTCCTTCTTGCATTAACTGGCCATGCAGGTGGCCACCAGGGCCACCCTGTGGCCACTGATGGCCTGGGAGTGGGCCCGAACAATGCATCCACAGCTTTCTGGAACATCACAAGGTACAAAAAGGAGAGCCACAGAAAAGCCACAGTAAACAGTCTCCTCGCGCAGTTTGCTTATTGTTGGAGTCTGGAGAACCGCCAAGGGTTCAGACTCGGTTGTCAGCAGTTGAGTTGAGACGAAGGAGAAAACAGCCCTGCTGGCCTCTACCTAAACTTCAGCAGAGAAAAGAGCAGCACCCAACGTTGGACTTGAACGGTCTCCTTACCTCATTTGCCCCGACCCTGAGCTGCACTGAGCTAGCAGGAATCTAGAACATGGGGCATGTGTTTACAAGACAAAGCTGGGGCTTGCACAGTCTCTGAGTCACAGCCTCTGGAACTGGCGAGTGAGTGGGGAAGTGGGAGGGAAGCACTTTGCCAGCTTGAGAATCCCCTTCTTGAATTCTGCATTTTAACCAAACTTGAAAACTCAAATCTTTCAACTTTGGGAGTTTATTTTCTCTTGGAAAATGTCTGGATCCCTTTTCTTTGTGAAAATTCTTTCTTTCTCCCTTCCCCTTATAAGACGGAAAAGAAAAGGCTAAGAGCAAAAATGACAGGTTAACTTGGACATGAAATCACTGTTAGACAACTTTTTTTTTCCTGAGTTATGTGTCAAAAAAAAATCTGTAATTTACAGAAATAAATTTTCCTGAAATTACACAGCGTGTGGATAATTGAGAGCAAACTGCTTCAGCTGTTTGGCTATGGCAGCACTGCCCCTTCTGGGAACTTGGGCTCCACCCTCCCAGCCCAGAGCTTCAGGCCTCAGGGCTTGATCCCTAACTGCTCAAATCTCCTGTTCCTGGCGTCACCTAAATGGCATTTCAGAGCAGCTATGAGGCTAGCTTCTATTTGTTTGTAAGATCTGCAAATACTCATTTTTATAGTGTCATTTGATTATTTTTATGTAACTCTCAGGAAAACTTGTAAAAAACATTTAAGTCTTACTTGGCCTGGAGGACAGGGAATCTGTGCTCTTCCTATTCAGCAAGGATGATTGGCAGCTTCTCTGTGTATTACAGGCTGCCTGTCACCAAAGGGTTCACATCCAGAAGCGAGGTCTCTGGAGTTTTCCATTCCTGCCTCTGTGTGTTCTGACCCATGGTCTCTCTCCCTGTCTTCTGGCTGGTTTGGAATAGGAGCCTTGTCATGCAGGTTCTAGCCAGAGGTTCAGAACAGGCCATGAACTATTACTTCAGTGCAAAAAAAAAGAAAAAGAAGACTTCTTTAAAAATGCTTTATGTAGTGTGGGTCTCTCAATTAATGTACTGTGAGCAGAGTTTTCTTAACTTTATCATTTTTTTTTATTTTTGTGCCATGTTAGGACTCTGTACCATCATTAAAGAACATTTCTTGACATTCAAGTAGCACCAAACCCACCTTAAAAACATGAGGATAAATTGTAACTAGTTACCTAAAAAAAGAAGGGAGTCCTCAGAGTCCCACCAAGATGCTTTGCGGCTCTGGCCTCTTGGTCAAACAGTATCCCGAGCCTCTCCGCACAGAAAGGAGCTTCCGGGACATGGCACAGGGTCTGGTGATGGAAGCCAGCTTACTGTTCTTGGCCGCATGGGTTCACTCTGAGCCCACAAGGAGGAAAGTTTTATATTCCTGGCGTTCGCGGTGTTCTGATGTGGGAACAGCAGGGGGGAGTTCCATTCCTCTGATATCAGATGGCCTGTGAGGAGGCAGAAGCTCCCCAGTGAGTAATCCTTCCCCAGCTTCTCCTGACTGAGGTGGAAATGATGTCTGAGACAGAGTAGGCCAGGTGATGCTTTCCTTCTTTGAACTTCTCTGAGTGGAAAGTGGTTCTGAGACTTTGAAAATCATCAAAGATCTCAGCCCATTGAAAATAGTTAATTTCTTTTTTAAGTTGCCAGAGTTAAGGCAAGAATTGTGCTCAGGAAGAAGTGGAAA
Source organism: Aplodontia rufa (assembly GCA_004027875.1). Lineage (NCBI taxonomy): Eukaryota > Metazoa > Chordata > Mammalia > Rodentia > Aplodontiidae > Aplodontia > Aplodontia rufa. The sequence goes on along the minus strand of PVKS010000856.1, from coordinate 63,123 downwards.
GACCTAGGCACTCTAAAGGCTACTTAAATAGGAAAGCCTCAATTGTCCCTGCCCTTGGGGAAGTGTTTAGGAACCAATATACAGGAAGAGGCTGCCCATTCAATAGGTACAGAGAGTGGCAGGAGTGAAGGCCTGAGCAGGGACACTGGGCTGGGAGTGGGGGAGGGAAGAGAGGGAGAAGATGAGGAGTTTTTCTTGTAAGTTGGGAGGCTCAACCGAAATGGTCTGAGCTATGTCCCATCCTAGTGCGTGACTTAACTGGTACTTTTGCAACGATGATGGTAATGTTAAGATGCATAATACTTATTAAGCTCTTACTAGATATCAGATATTATGATTCTAAATGAAGTATCTGACGTATCTCAGTTTGCCTTTACCATAAATTTGTACAATATCCTCATTCTTTTTCGGATGAGAAAAATGAAGCTCTGAGAGGTCAGGTACTTGTCCAGGGCTCCTCATCTAGTTGGTAGAAGAACTAGGACCCCTGGACAAGTTCTTAATTTTGATTGCTTGTTTTCGGGTTTTGTCTGTTGCTGACACCAGGAGGGTCTTGTGTCCCTGTATTATGAAAGGGCCTGCCACAGCTCAGGAATTCCCGAAGTTTCTTGTTTCAGATCTCAGGGTTTCACAGGAAGCGAGTGTGACCAGCTGCCAGCTGTCCGGTCTGGGGCAGAGGACACCTCTGCAGGCTGTCCTCTGGGGCCTGGTCCTGCCTTAGGCTCTAGGTGAGCATTTTAGATAATTTTCTCTCCCAGCCAGGTTGGTTCCTTCATCCATCTGCCTTCTTGGCTCTCAAACTGCCAAAGGGAAACAAACCTGAACAAAGAGGGAAACAGTGCTTTCAAGAAAATGAAGCACTGTCCTTGCGGAGGCAGAGCTGGGAGAAGGGGAGCAACGACCAGGAGGTTGTGAGTCTCCGTCACATGTGACAAGGAGCTGCAGAGTCAGATGCAGAGCAACAGTGCCCCGTGAGCTTGCCAGTTGCTGAAGAGAGGCTGCCTGTCAGCTGAGGGTGGAGGGTGCGCTGCCAGCCCGGAGCAGGATGGCAACCGAGCCTGTGCACCCGCAGCGCAGACAGTTGAGTAAAACACACGCTGGATGAGAATGCTCAGCTGACAGATGTCGCTAAGCTGCAGCCGCGGTTGCTAAGAGCAGAGAATCACACGGCTTGATACATTGAGCCCCCAAGCCCTGTGCTCTTTCCCTACCCACAGGTGAGAAGGGCTGCAGTATAAACCTATTTCCTGATGGCAAGTTCTGGCAATGGCATTTTGTGTCTTGCAACTGCTAGAGAACCATGCACGAGCCGGATCACAGCTATGAGTAAGGAGGTAGCAGTGGACGACGCTCTCTAAGGGCAGCGAGAACCCTAGAGCCCCCAGTCCACCCAGAGCTCATTACCCCTGACTCAAGGCAACGGGCAGGGTGGGGGCGTGGCTGCTGCTCTGTCCTGGAAGAGGCCCAATTGCATTGCGTTCTGACTTCAGCATCCACTGTGCTTTCATGACATATGTTTGGGCTGCATGTGATTTGCAGAATCTGGGGGCACCTGTGCTTTCCCCGTGGAGAAACACTGCTCAAAGACGGCACTGGTTTTGCAAGCAGCAGTTCCAGGTGCTACCCAGAGGATGCTCTGCTGTGTGTGGGTCTCAGCAATACTTCCATACATCTTTTTGTCTTAAAGATAAGTTTTCAATAATAAGAATCATGAAAAATATCAGTCCCCATTCTTGGGAAATCGAGTAAAAATGCAGCCATAATCTTGCTCTCCTAACTGGCCATTGTTATCATGCTTGTGGATTAATTTCTAGTCCTTTCTTAGGCATTTCTTAGCATTTGTGGTTCCAGTCCAAAAACACTGGCCAACTGCCTAACATGTACTAGTTACAGAGGCTGCCAGAGAAGCTTTGGGAAGTTTTGGGATTGTTAATTTAAACAAATAGTAAGTATTTTAAATGTGATTTCTAAAAATTAAAACAAATGTGGTTCTACTATGTACTTTGGGTTGAGTATTCTATATCCAAAGTGCTTGGAATTGCTTTTTCTATAATTTGAGATGTTTGTGTACATATGAAATATCGTGGGAATGGGAGACAAGTCTAAACACAAAATTCATTTATGTTTCATGTGCACCTTCTACATATAGCCTGAAGGCAATTTTATTTTTCTTATCCCTCTCATCTCTATTTAAATTGATACGTAGTAATTGTGAAGATTGATGGGGCACCAGATGGCATTTCAGTGCATGTATACAATGTATACTGACTAGATTAGGTGATCGGCACATCCATCACACATATCATTTCTTTGTTTTAAGGACTTTCAAAATCGTCTCTATTAGTTATTTGGAAATGTTCAATAAATTTTTGTCAATTATAGTTACTCTACAATTCTACAGAACATTAGAAGTTTTCCTTCTATCCAACGACACCCCTGTACCCATGGACTATCCTCTTTCCATTTTACCCTCTCAAGCCTCCCTAGGCTCTAGGACCTGCTTTTCTACTCTTTATTTCTTTGACATCAACTTTAGCTTCCACATATAATTGACAACGTAAAGCATTTGTTTTTCTGTACCCTTTTGTACTATTTCATTTAATGGAATGTCCTCCAGTTCCTTCATGTTCCTGTGAATGACAGAACTTCATTCTTCTTTGTGGCTGAATAATATTCCATTATGTATATGTATGTATATATATTTGCATATATATGTACATATATATACATATAGGTATGTGTAAATGTGCATGTATACACAATGTATTTTCTTTATCTGTTTAACCATTGATGAACATGAAGATAATTTTACACAATATTTTTGATGTGGAATTTTCTATTTGTGTGTGTGTATGTAATGTGGACACTCAAAAACTTTGTATTTTGGAGTATTTTAAATTTCAGATTTCCAGAGTAGGGATGTTCAACCTGTAGAATGAAAAAAATAATCAAATTTTAATACAAACTGAGACTTCAAAGAGAGGCTACGCAGCTTCTATATGAAGAATAGAATAAGTGGATTAGAGGCAGGAAGCTCTCTGGATACCCGTGTAATTGGTTGAGGTAGACCCTAAGGGAGATAAAACAAACCAAATGAAGTCAACGAATGAGAATGAAGAGGACTGAGTGAGAAGGTGTTGAAAATATTATCTGTTTGGATAATTTCCAGAAATTAGATTTGATGGCTCTTAAGCCACATTGCAGCACTTAGTCTTTCGCAGTTTGCCAAATGGTAATGCGAATGGCAACAGTACCATTAGCTCACAGTGATTGACTTCTCCCTGTGTGCTGGGGATCTGCTGGCCTCCTTATGCACATTCTCCTTGAATGTTTACATCCATCTGTGCGGTCAGTTTTAGCATCATACTTCTTTTACAGATGGTTAGGCAGACCATCTGAGAGGTTAGGCAACTTGCCCAAGATTAAACAGCCCTTTGTAGACCAGCACCCAGGTTGCTAAAACATCAGTAGAGCATCTTGGAAAATGAAGGAATTTATCAAAAATACAAACAGCAATTCTTGGTTTTGTATGAGCTCACGGCGTACTCGCATTTCTGAATAATCCGTAGTGTTAGTCTGCTTTCCAACACTGTGACAAAAATGCCTGACATGATCACCTTATAAAGAGAAAATGTTAATTTGGCTTACATTTTGGGGACTTCAGTCCGTTGTCTGTTGACACTATTGCTTTTGGGGCTGTGATGAAGCAGCGCCTCATGGAGGGATCACGTAGTAGAGGAAAGGTTACCTCATGACAGCCAGGAAGCAGAAAGAAGAGGGATTGGGGTCCCACGATCTCCTTCATGAGCACAACCTCAACGACCTAACCTCCTCCCATTAGCCGCCAGCTTCCAAAGTTCCCATCATCTCCCAACAGCACCACGACCTAGGAACCAAGGCTTTAACACATGGTCTTTGGGGGACACTTATCCAAACCAAACCAACTCTATCTATGCTTTTGGATGTTAAAATATCCCTCCATGCTTATATGCATTTATGAAACTTTAACAATTTGGAAGAAAATTATTTTTTTGTACCAGGGATTATATTGAACCCACTGAGACACATCCCCAGCCCTTTTTATTTTTTATTTTGTGACAGGGTCTCACTAAGTTGCTTAGGGCCTCACTAAATTGCTGAGGCTGACTTTGAACTTGCAATCCTTCTTCCTCAGCCTCCCCACCCCCTTGGGATACAGGCATGAACCACCACACCCTGCTGAAAGGAAATTCCTTTAAAAGAATTTCCATGATTCCCAGACTTCTTATATAGTCAAATTTGGACAGCATTTAATTTCTTCTTGAAGCTTCACTTGGCCTTTAGGAACATCATACTGTGGTTCTGAGAGGCCCTGGGTGCTCAAGTAAGCAGGGCTCCTTTGCTTCCAGGCTCTTCTCTGTTTCTCAGGTACCCACCTCACCTTGCCACGGACCCCGCCTCCACCCCCACTGCCCTGAAGCCCACGTCCATGCCTGCTCCTGGCCATTTGCTTCCCTTCTCTCTGAGTTTTTCCGCTTTTCCCGTCACTTCAGCGTGTCTCAGCTTTCCCAGGGAGTGTGTCGATTTGTAATGAGGCTAAGAGCTACTGTGTGCTGAGTGCCAGGCACCTTGAGGGCTCCGCTTCCACGGTCCTGTAGCCCTGGGGGCATTTTATTCTGTTTCCAGAAGGACCGCAGAGGCTCTGCAATGCAGCCTCGTATCTCTGTGTGCTCACTGCTCTTGGGTGTGGAGCTGGAACTGGAGCCACACCTGTCTGTTCCTAACCCTGTTTTCTAGGTGTGATGGTGCTGTCCATAATAACAGGACGGGGGAAGGAGATTGCTCTTGGGCTTCCATGTGACAAATTGAGACATAAGCTTTCATCTGCACTGCTTCTCAGTAGTTTTCATTGCAGCAGCAATCAGCAGGAGGGGCACTTCTAGGGTGGCCCTAAGCTCCTGCACAGTAGTTGGTACACAGCAGGGACTCTAGAGGTGCAGGGAGAGAAGGCTGAGCCTTGCATTTGTACTCACTTGCTTGTGTCTTGGGGACCATTCCAGGACCTGTTGTGCTGCAAGAAGCAAATGCGTTCGGTCTTATAAATAACAATGAGAGCTGCAGTAGTCAGAGTAAGAAGAAGAATGGCCACTCATGTCACGTTAGTGCTGCTGAGTCCTTAATGCTCATTTAGCTCCCTCAACCTCACACGGACCCTCTCAACCCTCTTGGGAAGGTGCTGTGATTTTTCCTCTCATGGGTTGAGGAAACTGAGGCACAATGAGTGAGGAAGGCACTTTGCCCCGGAGCTCGCCTCTAGGAAATGTAGAACTGTAATCCAGCCCCAAACTGTCTCGCTCCTGTGCTCAGGGACTCCGGCTCCCTTATTAGCCAGGAATGGTGGCGATCCTCCCCGTTCTGCCCCCTCCCTCTCTCTCCTGCTTTTGTGAGGCTCATGTTTCTGTGACTGTCCTCTCCCGCTTCTGTCTTCTTTCTCTCTTCTCCCCTTCCTTCTCTTCCTCTTCTCCCTCTGTTCTTTGTTGCACTCTCTTCCTTTCAGTCCCCAGATGACGTCTGTCTTTGCAGCCTGGGCTGCTGCAAGGCTGACTGCAGGTAGCTGAGCCCTTGTACCTTGCTGCCAGCCTGCTTCTTATCCCCTGGCATAAGGACACCCCAATCCCCAGTAGCGGCATCTGCTCTGAGCCTACAGTCTGTAGCAAGGCAGGAGTTGCTACCTTGCCGCCAATTAAACCCATGTCTCCTAATTGTACATTTTTTTCCATTGAAAGCCAAATGATGAAGCTAATAGGGCTCACACTGAGAACAGATGTTCTTGCTTCTGCCCAGATGCGGCACATGGCACGGATCCGCTGGCGCTCGGTGTCGGCGAGGCTCTTGTACTTGCATTTGAAGTGTTTCTGGTTGAAGGGTTCTTGGGAAGGGCTGGAAAACCATGCTGTCCTTACATCAAGAACTGGGCACTGGTCTTGAGGGGGTGTGAAGGAGCCATTCTTGGCACTTTATAATCCATCTGCTTTATGAGGACATAATCCAGTTCCTATTTGAAAACTGCCTTTGTTTGCATTTTATAATTAAGCATTCAGATTTTCGCTTTTCTGGTTGTTTCCATCTCAGGCTAATGTGGCAGCTAACAATTCTTCTATTTTTCCGCTTATTTCCTCCTCTTTCCCTACGTGGGATTCATGGAAGATTCCTCTCCCCACCTCCATTAAGAACCTTAGAAGACTAGGACCCCATCATCCCTAATTCGGTATTTTGAGTGTCTTTTGTGTGCAAGGGTTTCCACTTTCATGGAGTCTATACCCTGGTCAGGGGAAACAGACAATACACAAATAAACTAGACGATAAGGAGAGAGAGAAACTGGGAGAGCTATTCTGTTCAGTCGAGGGAAGTCTTTCTGAAGAGGTGACAGTTAAGCTGAGATTAGGCAAGAACATTCTAGAAAGAAGGACTGTTACATACAAAGGTCCCAAACAGAGAAGAGTTGAGAGGTTCAAGGACAAAGGCCAGTGAGGTTAGCTGTGTTACGTTTGATAAGGGGAGGCAAAACAGAGTCAGAGAGATGGACAAGGACCACTTGTTGTAAGACTCTCAAGACTCTTTCCCCTTTCCCCAAATATTTTTTTTCTTAGTAAGTCAGCAAAGGTTGATCTAGTCAAAAAAATTTTTAGGAGTTATTTTTGAGTTCCGATATCCTGTCTGGACCACTGGGCAGGTGGTTCCTTCTGGCTTCCCCTTAATCAACTTTCTTTAGTTGTTCTTCATCCTGAGAGCTGGGATGGAGAAGGAGAATGATGCAGAATTTACCCCCACAGGCCATTTATGGATTTCCTTGAATCAGGCCTCCAACTGTGGGCTACTCTGGACCACAGACACGGTTGGCATTTCAAAGCTCATGCAATGATGCTCCAGTTAGCAATACATTGTCCAGAGGAAGCGATCAAATCTGTCAGCTTTACTGGTATTGGAATACACACATACACGCACACACGGAGAAATTGGTGCATTTGTTGGAGTCAAGCCATGGTGACCAGTGGTGACTCCTGACAACTCTCCCAGCTCCGGAAAAGCTGACCCTCATCTGCCCTGCTCAGAATGGCCAGAGCCAGGATTTCATTCCAGAATAGTCAGGTGTCACCTGTGGCTACATGGTCAGCACTATGCTGGAGGGCCTAGGAAGTCCTGTGCTGTGTCAGCTCAGAAGCACACACTGGTGATCTCTCAGGAAGACCTGGTCTTTTCTGGAGCATGCACAACTTCTTCAGGCACTGGTGACAGAGTCTGGCCACTAAACCTGAACTAAATCATCACCAATGATGAGAGACAAAGTTAACTTTGGCATCTGTCCAATTTCTTTGATGAGGAAACTGGTCTATATGCAATGCAGAAACAATCGTCTTCTGTATCTGCAAGTTTCACATCTACAGGTCCAACCAACCTTAGAAAATATTCAGGAAAAAAATTGTGTCTATATCAAATAGATAGATATTTTTCTTGTCATTTCCCCCCAAAAGAACACACATACAAACTCTTTAGATAGCATTTACATTGCATATGGTACAAGTAATCTAGAAATGATTTAAGCATATGAGGTATGTGTAATCATAGGTCAGTACCCTACTACTTTACATAAGGGACTTTAGTATTTTGGTATCTGCCAGGGTCCTTGGAGTCAATGCCCAACAGATAACTAGGGATAACTGTGTTGGATCTGGTTTTTGTTACCCTGAAAGACAGAACCACACCAAAAATAATGGTGACATTTGCATGTGTGGCATTACTGAGTGAATCCTATACCCAGGACCAGCTGTATTTCATAAGCAGTTCCTTAGTCCTTACCACAGTCCTCTCAACTGAGTAATAAGTGTGTCCCCCTTTCCCCATTAGACAGCAGCGAGCTGAAGCACAAAGGGATGCCTTTGCCCACTGCCATACAGCTAAACAATAGAGAGCTAGGATGAGGCCCTGTACCCCTCTAACTCCCAAGTCCTTGCCATCAGTTTCTGCAGTGTCACATCGTTATGTGACATAAGGAAGAAAATTCCCAAACAATCTGGAGAAGACAGCTCCTTTCCCCAGGGAAACTGAAGTTGAGACTACATCATTGCCCAAGCTTGGATTCCCACACCGGAGGTGGGGCAGAGATGTGGTCTCATGATTTCTGAATCTTCATCTAACCATGAGATGTCGTGACTGTCAAGAAGCTAGGCGGTCGTGGGCCAGCCTGTTTCTGGTTGGCAGAGAGATGGAGAGCCCAGAAATAGCACAAACTCATCTGTTCAGATCTGTTCTATATCAGCAATATGTTCCAGTAAGGTCCTCTATAGTTATTGTCTACTCTGTTTCACAAAACTGAAACCTATAGAAAATCAACTTAACAACCCTGAGACATTGGCCTCAGAGGATGAAGTTGTCTATGGTTTACCTCATGTGTTTGAGCAACATCCAGCCTTGGGTTTCGCAATTATCAGGTAAGTCTTTTCTCCATAAAGTACATAAAGTGACACCTTTTTTTTTTTTTTTTAAGAAATGACTCCAAGCTTATAAGCACAGTTTGTTTTCCCCATTCCTGAATATAGTGATCCAGGTGGAGATAAGGTGGGAAGAGGGAAGCGGTATAAGTAGATAGTGTTACAGGTTAAAAAAAAAATCAGCACATGGACCTCCTGATTTTCCAGACCTGTTGGAGGCCTGACCAGTAAACAGGAAGGAGGCAGATTCCCTTGTCCACATCTTGGTAGCAAAAAAAGTAACAATATCCATTCATTTGAAACTTTGGAAACTGCCATTTTTATAGGTCAAAGCAGTCAAATATGATAACGTGGGACAATACTACTAATAATTCAGCAAGTAGTGGGGCATTGAATTTACTCATTAGGACTGAAGTCTGCAAAGATTATAATGTGTTCTCATTTTCTTTCAAAGCCTCATTTCTCACTCAGTGGTAGAAAGGAGAACAAAGGAAGGAGGTAAATGTCCCTGTTAAGTGCAATTCTGTCTCTCTGATTTCAAATGGTCTCTTTCAGGCTACCTTGGTTTATTTTGGGAAGCTTGTGATCTTTGGAGATTTTTTTCTGCTTTTCTTTTTCCCTTCATGTGAGGGTGCCTGAGTCTAAGGCGGAGCTTGTGCAGCATTGCAGTGGTGAGGAAAGCGCCCCCCAGGGTAATTAACTCGTAGCTGAGGAGAGCGAGCCTGGGAAATTCAGTAGGATGAATTTCAGAAGAAGCCGCCTAGATGTCCACAAAGGGTGGATGCCATTGTAGGTATTCTTTGATTTGATCCTCTTAAAAACATAATAAAGTCAATTTACAGGTGACACAATTCAGATATAACGATGGAGGGATTTGCCTGAGTCACACTGAACTATCAATGTTGCAGAACTAGAATTTAGACCCAGGCCATTCAGACTATAAAATGTGAGTACTTCCCCCTGGTCACAATCAACACATGAGTGAACCCTCACCAATACATCTATCACATACATGTCATAGTGCAGTTTGTAATGGGACCATCTCATATTATGATTCTGAGAACAGAACTCCAAGGGAGAGAAGAAGGTCACTTTGGGAATTCTTGTGTTATTTTAACTCATAAACTTTTATACCTCGGTCCTACTATTGCTTGTCTACCTGGGAACTTATTTCCTCTCCCCCAGCTCTGAAAGGCTCCTTTGACTAGGCAAGTCTTTTGTGGACCACTGGGTCGGCCACCAATGGTCCCAGATACGAGTTGGCAGAGCTGAAGCCCTAGGAATCAGTTTCCCCACATCCTGCCTTCCCCACCCAGCTGCATGCAGCCTGGCACTGCATCATGTTCCACTCCCATGGTTAGTGTTGACGCAATGGCTGGCTGGCTGAGGGAAGCCACGGGGCAGACAGACGCGTCTGGCAATCAGAATGGAGAGGACTGTTTTTGTTAAAGGGGTGGTGGACCCTGAGTTCAAGAGGCAGGTAGCAAGAACTCCAGACTCACTGGGCAAACACTGGCAGCTCCCCCTGGGCAGCTGATGGTCTGCGTGAGCTCAGAATGCTAAAAGACTCTTTGTCACATGTTGGGTTCCTGGCTGGGACCTCACCATCAGGCAGTGAGAATTGTCCCTTCCGACCATGACAGGCAGTGACCAAGACATGAGCTCAGCTCTTGCATCTCACTATGCCAGCTTGTTTCACCATGACAGTGACTTTGGGGAGCTGGAGTGCTGGGCCAGATTGTCCTGGCTGCCTTCACTCATAAGCACTTACATAAGGCACAGATACCCTGATTGTTCCAGAGTCAGAAGCGATCCCACAGCCAGGCAAGGCTGAATATCCAGACCTGGATCTCATGGGGCAGTGTGTGAGTTCACAGTAGAGTTGGCATTTAATTAGCTTCTGAAGAGTGGGCAAGAGTTTGCCAGATGAAAATTGGAAGAAGGTATTCCAAAGAACAGGAAAGAGCAGAGACACAGTTATGAGTTGAAAATGTGTGGTGTGTGTGGGGTCTCGAGAACAATTTGTTGTGGAGCCACAGCCCATCACCCACATGTTCTTTAGACATAGTATTCCCTACTTCCAAATGTACTTTTATTTTTAAGAGAGAGGGAGTGAGAAAGGGAGAAAAAGAGAGAAACAACTTTATTTAGTTATTCACCTGGCCCTTGTTTCTCAGACACTTAGTTGTGTGTGTGGTGCTGGGGTTTGAACCCAGGTCCTCACACATGTAGGCAAGCACTCCAACCGCTGAGCCACAGCTCCGGCCCCTCCAGATGTATTCTTAATGCCATCACCACAGCAAGAGTCTGCTCCCTCTTTTGATCCCTATCCCCCCACCTTCTGCCTTCATGGGGCTTCCCTCTATCCCCAGCTTATGTCAGCCAGCTCAGTCCACCCTGAATCTTAGCATCAACCGTTGACCTTTATAACTTACAGAGGAAGTGTCAAAGCAAAGGAACTCTGGTTTATTTCTGGAGTCTAGTTGGGCTTTTTGCCCAAAGACTTTGCCTTGGCCCTTACAGAATCACGGTGTTATGATTTGAACGTGAGGTGTCCCCCAAAATCTCACATGTGACAATGCACTAAGGCTGAAATGAAACAATTGGGTTATAAAAACCTTCACTCAGTCAGTGAGTTAGTCCCCTGATAGGAATTGACTGGCAACTGAAGGTAGATCAGGTGTGGCTGGAGAAGGTGGGTCATTGGGGGTGTGCCTTTGGGTATACATCTTGTATCTCTCATGGAGTCTCTCTCTCTCTCTCTCTGCTCCCTGGATCCATGCTTTCCACCACCATGTTCAGCCTCACCTCAAGCCCCAAGGAATGGAACTGACTTTCTGTGGATCAAGACCTCTGAAACCATGAGTCTCCAATAAACTTTTTCTCCTAAAATTATTTTTGTCATGTCTTTTAGTCACAGCAATAAAAAGGTGACTTAAACACATAAGTAGGCCCACAGACCAATGACCTGCCTAGTTTTACCGATCATTCTACAACACTTGAGTCCTTTTCCAGAATTTAAGTTCAGAGGATGGGCACCTGCCACATGTGATAAGACTTCCCCAGGGAAGAGTCCCTCTAATTTGATTGATTATCTGTTCAAAACGGCTTCTTCTTTCATTATTCTCCGAAAAAGAACTTCCCTCATTTAATGATTTATGGTTCCCCAAATTGCTTCTCTTTCTGTCCACTGGCCCTGAAGCATTCTTATTTATTGCTGTGTATATTCCATGCTCTCAATTATGAGTTCTAGCACACATCTTTGCATTTTCCATGTTATGTCAACATCAGAGTTAGCTTCCATTCATTCATTTGTTCAGTAGATATTTATTGAACACCTGCTATGTGCTGGGTAATGGGAACATATTGAGAAGCACGACAAAGTCTCTTCTATCATGGCACTTAAGTATTAGTGAAGGAGATCCATAATACCTAAGTAAAGAAACCAATAGGCAAGACATTTAAAGATTATAAGATGTGCCAGGAAAAACAACAAACAAATAAAACAACAAATACCAAGGTGGTAAAGCAAACCCAATAGGGGACAGCTGAGGCAGGAGTAGATGACTTCTCAAATGTGTCTTTTGAAAAGAGAATTTAACTGGCAAAAATACTCAGAGGAAGATATTCCAATGGTAGGAACAGCAAGAGCAAAGGCAGATGATGGGGTCCCAAGAGAGAGTAAGGTATGAGATAAAACAGGATAGAAGATGGGCCTAAGCAAGGCACATATTTGGATTTTATTTTAAGAGCATTCTATGTTGAGCCATGTTTGAATGGGATCTACCTGAGTGTGGTGGTATAGTTTGGATCCTGAATGTCCCTGGAGGCCTATATATTGGTCACCAGCGTGTGGCTGTGTTGAGAGCTGGTGGACCCTTTAGGAGATGGGGCTCAGTGGAAGGAAGTTAGGTCACCAGCAGCATACCCTGAAAGGGGTTTTTGGGACTCAGACCCTCCTCTTTTTCCCTCCTTTTTTCACGTGTTTGTGCGTGAGATGAGTAGGTCACTCCTCCACCAGAAGCCATCACCATGATGTACTGTGCCACCACAGGCCCAAAACAATGGGGCTAGTTGGTCATGGACTGAAACCTCCAAAATTGTAAGCTAAAATAAAACTTTCCTCTTTTAAGTCAATTTTCTCAGATGTTTTGTCATAGTGTCAGAAAGCTGGCTAATATGGATGGGTTAATGAAAAATAATGGCATTGAAAGACCCAGCAAGTATGCTACTAGGACAGAGGCTTCAATGAGGCAAAGAGAGCCAATCAAAGGCGGGAGTTCTCGATGTTTCTTGCAATATTCAAGGGGGCCATGGAGGGATGACTGATTTAAATGTCCATCTTTAAGCCAAATTTGTGAAACCTTCTAGAGGATGGAAATTGCTACCAAATATGGCAGAGTCATACTTTAGCTTGAGAAAGTGTGTTAGGTAGGCTTGGGGGTTGGCTCCCCGCAGGTCCCTGCTGTGGCTTGGGTTAATCACAACCATTTCATTCAAATTTATTTTTATTTATTTATTTTCAAGAGAGAGGGACAGTGTGTGTGTGTGTGTGTGTGAGAGAGAGAGAGAGAGAGAGAATCAATTTTTATTTAGTTTCTCAGGTAGCTTTCGTTTTTCAGACACTCAATTGTGTACATGGTGCTGGGGTTTGAACTCGCATACTCGCAACATGCCAGGCAAGCGTTGTAACTGCTGAGCCACCACTCCTACCCCCATTCAAATTTCATTGCATAAATAAATTATTAAAAAACTGTTTTAATTTTAACTATTAAGAACCTCCGCATAGATTTTTTGTAAAGTTCATTCACTAAATTCAAAAATTTGTGTTGCTACGTCTGCTTATTTTGAACAAACTTTGGGGTAACATTTGTCTTGTCATCTTGGTTGAACTGGATCATTTTCTGGGCCCACAGACAACCTGTTTATTTTATAAGTTACTGTTCACAAGTACTTCCCTGTACAAATCCAAATTTCTCAGAAGTAAATGGATTCTAAGGCTAATGTGCAATTTAATATAAAAAGCAAGGGCCAGGCATGGTGGTGCATACCTGTAACCCTAGCCACTCCAGAGTCTGAGCCAGGAAGATCACAAGTTCAAATCCAGGCTTAGCAACTTAGGTAGGCCCTGAGCAGTTCAGCAAGACTCTGTCTCAAAATAAAAAGGGTTGGGGATGTGACTCAGTGGTTAAGCACCTCTGGGTTCAATTCCCATACCAAACAAGCAAACAAAACACAAACACAAAAATTCAATTAATAAAGACAACGAGGCTACTTAAATACTTTAAGTCTTTGCTTCTTATATTTTTGTGTTTTATAAACACTAAAACTCGTTGAAGGATCATTATCATAGATAAAAGTAGTGGAAAAGTGACTCCAATTAAAGAAAAGAGTTAATAGACAGGAGTAAGAAAATCCCAGTAAGGGGTAAGCATCTCTTTGTAACCCTCCCCTGGTCTTAAAGCATTAATGTCTTTACACTTGCTTTTGATATTTGTCATGATCTCAACAACTATTAAATCTACAAATACATATATAATCATATATACAAGCATAAACGTATATAGTTGTCCCTTGGTATTTGTGGGGGATTAAGTGCGGAATCCCCTTGTATAGCAAAATTCAAGGAAGCTCAGGTCCCTTACATTTGCATAGAACCTGTGCACATCCTCCCATAAACTTAAAACATCTGCAGTTTACCTATAATACTTAGTGCATTGTAAACGGCATGTAAATTGTTCTCTGTCTATCATTTAGGGGATAATAGCGCAAAATTCTTGTACTGTTTATTATAGACACAATTTTAAAAAAATATTCTCATCCTTGGATGATTAAATCCGTGAATGCCAAATGAATGGATACAGAGGGTCAACTGTATTTAAATGTTTATTACAAAAGTATATCATGGGGGCTGGAGTTGTGGCTCAGAGGTTAAAGAACTTGCCTGGCATGCACAAGGATCCCGGTTCAAACCCCAGCACCACATACACAACTAAGTGTTGGAGAAACAAAAACTAGATGAAAAAAATAAATAAAATTTGATTCCTCCCTCACTCTGTCTTTTTTTTTTTTAAGTATATCATGAACTTTCTCTTGTTCAGTCCACTGACAGCGTCTGAATCTCTACACTGTGACAGACACTATCTCAGGCACTACTATTACAGCAGTAAGCAAAACAGACAAAAGTCTCTGCCCTCTTAGAGTTTCCTTTTTCTTTTTGTATGTGTGGGAGGAGACATGCAATAAAGAAAACACATAAAAATCTATGGACTATTAGGTAATGTTATCTAAAGAAGAAAGTAAAACTGGGAAGGGAGATAAGGAGGTAGGTGGTGGCTGCAATTTAAATAATGGCCAGGGAAGCTGAAATTAGAGTGAAGCCTTGAGAAAGGAGGGAGCAGGCCCCTCAGGCAGGAGGAAGAGCAAGGAGCAATCAAGAGGAAGAAGAAGTCCATGTCCAAATGTCAAAATAAGAAGTACAGAAGAATACATAGTGAAGAGTGGGCATTGTCCACATGCAGTCTTTTTTAACTTATTTTTTTATTAGTACATTATAGTTGTACATAATGATGGGATTTGTTGTCACATATTCATAGATGCACACAATTCAGCAATACAATTTGGTTCATATCCGCCCCCCCTTGCACACTTCTACCATCCCCCCTCCCGTCCTCTATCCCTTGTCTCTTTTGTGGGTCCTATTTTTTTCCTAAAATACCCAAGTACAGTGACATAATTCTTATACCTATGAAGAACATCTTTTATATACATGACTATAGTATATAGAGTGTACACTTGGAAACATTTTTTAAGAAATCAAACACCATTAAATCTATTGCCTCCACCCCTTTACAGTATTGTACATTATTCTGTATAAATATGATCATGCCCTGATAATTTTGATAGTTCTGCAGTATTCTGTGATGTGTAGTTACCATCTTTGGCTTAATTGTTCTGTTTTTTTGACTTTCAATTGTTTTTCACAATGATTAAAAATTGTTACACTAAATGTCCTTGTACATCTCCATGTGCAGGTGAATATGTCTGTAGAATGGGCTCCTTATATAAAACTTTCACAAGAAGTTAGTTATTTCCCTCCATTAAAAGCCTTTACATCAGTTTCATTAAAGTTTGGTGCCATTTTGCCAAAGCCATAAAATCACTTTAATGAAATATTAGGGGAAAGCCCCTTGAGGTATCCCTTTCTATTTCTCTGCCTTTTGCAATATTCCTAAATAAATAAATTTAAGAATTATTTTCTATCCAGCAACACCTTTTGGCATAACCAAAGCTGAACATCACAGGGACAGGGAGTCAGGAGAGTTTTGCCCTGAATTGCATAATTTGCAAAACTTCCTGATATGGTAATCACATTTTTGCAAGATTAAGTGGATTTACTAAAGGCTACCTCTCCATTCATAATTTGATGCAACAAAATATCGCCATTTTGACAGCAAACTGGTCGAGATGGAAAGCAGCATGGGGACTCCTTAAAAAGCTGGGGTTGAAAGTACCTTATGACCTAGTTTTCCCATTCCTAGGTATTTCCCCAAAAGAGTTAGAATTGGCACAGTACAGAGACACAGTTGCATCAATGTTTATAGCAGCTCAGTTTAGAATAGCTAAACTATGGAATCAACCTGGATGCCCCTCCCTGGATGAATGGATTCATAAATTATGGTATATATACACAACGAAGTTGTACTCCGCTATTAGAGAGAACAATATCATGGCATTTGTAGCCAAATGGATGGAGATGGAAAAAATTATGCTGAATAAAATATCCCAAACTCAGAGACTTAGGGGCCAAATGTTTTCTCTCATATGTGGAAGCTAGTGTAAAATCTGTGACAGGATGATGGCCAGGTGAGTTTAAGCAATAAACTCACCATAGTTGAAACTCCACAAAAGTGGAGTGAATCATACCTAGGAAGATAGGGGGAGAAGGGAGGGATGCAGAAAGGGGAGGGAGGAATAAGAGGGGTTATCAATACAACAGAGAATATTCAACTCCCATTAGAAACCTAGCTAGACACAGAAAGGCAGAGGTCCTCAGAAATGTCAACAGTTATTATACATGTATATGTTCATTTCAAACTATAGTATCTTGAAATTAGAGGAGACATGAGCTTGGGGAATGGATGAAGAGGGGTAGATCCTGGTCTAGGATTGACCTCAACTTACTATCTCACTATGTCAATGTCCATGTATGTATGATTATGTAACAACAATTCCATCCAATATGTAAGTCTCTGTAGAACTAAAAACCAAACCAAACCAAACCAAAACAAAACAAAAAAAAAATAGTTGCCCTTCTCTCTACAGTCCAGGGCTCCATGGATATCATTTTTTCAAGCCTTTGAGGTGTTGTCTCGATGCTGTAAGCCTTTGACTTCTTTATTCCCTCCTGCATTTAATCTTTTCCATCCTTATGAACAAAGTACCTCAGAGATGACAACAGAAGGTTGAGTGTGTTTGTGTGTGCATATGTATGTGAGTGTGCTGGGATCATGAGAACGTGCAGGTTTTTTTTATTCTTTTGGATGACTGACAAAACATCATTTCCATTTTTCACTTCTCATTTTTTAAATTTTTCAAACAATTATTTATTTATATTTTTAATCAGGGAATGAGTTGTTATATAATCATAAATGTGTATAGAGTTTCAATACGAAATGCTATTGATCCTAAACCAAAGCTACCCTCATATCACCCATACCCCAGTTTCTTAATTCTTTTATATTACACCCCATGTAAATTTCCATGTATATATATATATTACACATATACACATATGTACGTATATGTATACATATGCACATATATATACATATGATTATAAATTTTCCAGAATTAAATGATTGCATAAGTATTATCTGACTTCTTATGGGGTAAAGAGAATGCTAAATTGTTGATTGTCTTCCTAGATCCCTCCCTATCTCCCCTCCCTCTCCCAACCCCCTACGTTTCCCCTCCCCCTCAAGTCTATGGTTCCCTTAGATTATGTGTTGCTATGCCCTTGACAGGTCCAATACATGAGTTTGACTACCTTTCAACCAAGCCTGAGTTTAGCTCCAGCCTCCACAAATGAGGGAAAACATTTGACTATTGACTCACTGGATATGGCTAACTTTGCTCAGCATGATTTCTTCCATTGCCATCCATTTGCCTTCAAAAGCTTTAAAATCATTGTTTCTAATAGCTGAGTAGAACTCCATTGTATATATATCTATGTCAGAGCTTTTGGATCCATTCATCCAGTGAGGGGCATCTGGATTGATGCCACAACTTAATTATGTTGCTATGAACACTAATTTCTCTGTGTCTCTGTAATGTGCTGATTCTAACTCCTCTGGGAAAATACCCAGAAGAGGGATAGCTGGTTTCTATGGTGGATCCATCCTTAATTTTTTTAGGAGTCTCCACACTGCTTTCAAGAGAGGCTGTATCAATCTGCAGTTCCACCAATAGTGTGCTAGTGTTCCTATTTCCCCACAACCACACCAGCATTTGTTATTGTTTAAATTCATCTTTGCCAGTCTAATTGGAGTGAGGTGAAATCTTAATGTAGTTTTGATTTGCATTTCTCTGATTACTAGTGATTTAGAGCACTTTCTCATGTATTCATTGGCTTGTTCTATTTCCTCTGTTGAGAAGTTACTGTTTAGCCCTCTGGCCCACTTATTGATTGGATTGTTTGTGTTTATGAAATCCAGTTTTTTGAGTTCTTCGTAAATTTTGGATATTAGTCCCCTTTCAGAAGAATCACAGACCATGATTCTTTCCCATTCTGTGGGTTCTTTCTGGACAGTTTTGAACAATTCCTTGGCTGAGCAAATGTTTTAATTTAATGACATTTCACACATTAATTCTTGACTTTAATTCTTTCACTTTAGGAGTCTTGTTGAGAAAGTCATTGCCTACTCCCATGTGCCGGAGAGTTGCTCCTAATTTTTCTTCTAGCAGTTGTATGGTAGTTGGTTTAATTCCTATATTCTTGATCCACTTCTAATTTCAATTTCATGCACATGCTGTGCAGTTTGTCCAGCACCATTTGTTGAATAGGATATCTCTCTTCCATGCTATATTTTAACCCCTTTGTCAAAGATCAGATGTTTAAAGACTTGTGAGTTTGTCTCAGAGTCTACTATTCAATTCCATTGGTCTTAATTCTTATTTTGATGCCAGTACCATGCTGTTTTTGTTACTACAGCTCCATAGTATAGTTTTAGATCTGGTATTCTTGCTTAGTAATGTTTTGGCTATTCTGTGTTGCTTATTGTTTCAAATGAATTGAAGAATTGCTTTTTTCTATATCTGTGAAGAATGACATTGGTATTTTGCTAGGTATTGCATTGAATATATATTGTGCTTTTGGCAGAATGACCATTTTAATCATATTAATTCTGTCTAACCAAGAGCATCACATGTCTTTGAATTTTCTCAGGTCTTCTTCAATTTCTTTCTTCAATGTTCGATAATTTTCATTGTAGAGATCTTTTACATCCCTTGTTAGATTAATTCTCAGGTAATTTATTCTTCTTGAGGATATTGTGAATGGGATGGATTTCCTGATTTCTTCTTCTGCCCTATTATTGTTAACCTATTGGAAAGCTATTGATTTATAGGTGTTGATCTTATAGCCTGCCACTTTGCTAAATCTGTTTATTAGCTCAAGCAGTTTTCAGGTGGAGTTTTTTTTTTTTTTTTAATCTTCCAGATATAGGATCATGTTGTCAGCAAAAAGGGATAGTTTGACTTCCTCTCTTCCTATTTTTATCTCTTTGATTTCCTTCTTTTGCCTGAGTGCTCCAGGTAGGGTCTCAAGGACTATATTGAATGAACGTGGTGAGAGTGGGCAGCCTTGTCTTGTTCCAGAGTTTAGTGGAAATGCTTTCAGCTTTTCTCCATTTAGTATATTAACTGTGTTTTTTTCATATATAGCCTTTACATAGTTAGTTACTTTGATCCCTATCTTCTCCAGAGTTTTGAACATAAATGCATGCTGGATTTTATCAAAGGCCTTTTCTGCATCAATTGAGATGATCATATGATTTTTGTCCTTAATTCTGTTTAAGTGATGAAACACATTTATTGACTTGTGTATGTTGAATGAGCCTTCCATCCCTGCAATGAAGCCCACTTGATTGTGATGAATTATTTTCTTGGTGTGTTTTTGAATGTGGTTTGCTAGAACTTTATTGATGATTTTTGTGTTGATGTTCATCAGGGATATTGGTCTGTCATATTCTTTTTATAATGCATCTTTGTTGGGTTTTGGTATCAAGAGTTATGGTTGCCCCATAAAAAGTGTTTGAGAGAGTTCCCTCCTTTTCAGTTTCTTGGAATAGCTTAATAAGGAGAGTTGTCATCTCCTCCTCATAGGTGTGGTAAAACTCAGCAGGGAATCCATCAGGTCCTGGGCTTTTCTTCTATGGTAAGCTTTAATTGCTATATGGATTTCAGGGACTGTTATTGGGCTGTTTAGGATTTCCATATCATCCTCTGTCAATTTGAGAGTGTTGTATGTGTCTATAAATTTGCTGATGTCATTCAGATTATCTAATTTAGAGGAGTATAGTTTTTCAAAATATGCTCTGATAATCTGTTTGATTTCCATGGGGTCATTGGTGATCACTTTCTTTTTGTTACTGATTTTGTTGATTTGCTTCAATTGTTTCCCTCTTTTAGTGAGATTAGCTAGGGGGTTTGTCAATTTTATTTATTTATTTTTTGAAGAACCAGCTCTTTGTTTCATCAATTCTTTTTACTGTTTTTTTTTTAATTCTAAAATTAATTGATTTCAGCTCTGGTTTTGATTATTTCCTCTCTTCTGCTGGATTTGTGCTTAGCTTGTTCTTCCTTTTGTAGGGATTTAAGGTGGAACATAGGCTTATTTATTTGAGATCTCTCCTGGTTTTTAAAGTAGGCACTCAGTGCTATAAAATTTCCCCTTAAGAAATGCTTTCAGGGTTGGGGATTTAGCTCAGTGACAGAGCACTTGCCTAGCATGTGCAAGGTCCTGAGTTAGATCCTCAGCCCTGGAAAAAAAAAATGCTTTCAAAGTGTTCCCAAAGTTTTCAATATTTTGTGTCTTCATTCTCATCCTCTTCCAAGAATTTCTTGATTTCTGCTCTCTTGTCTTCTTGGATCCATTCTTCATTTAATAGAGTATTATTCAATCTCCAAGTATATGTATATTTTCTGTTGTGACTTTTTGCTCTTAATTGCTAGGATAATGGCATCATGATCTGATAGGATACAAGGAATAATATCTACTCTTCTACATTTGCTGAGATTTCCTTTGTGAACTAGAATATGATCTATTTTGGAGAAAGATCCATGTGCAGCAGAGAAAAAGATACTCAGAAAAGTTGGAGTGGAATGTTCTATAGACGTCTGTTAAGTCCATTTAATTTATAGAGTTGTTTAGGCTGGAGATCTCTTTATTGTTTTTTGCTTTGATGATCTGTCTATTGGTGACAGAGGATTGTTGAAGTCTCTCCGTATTACTGTGTTGAAGTCCACAAGTGGTTTTATGTCATGGAGTAATTTATTCACATGGGAGCATTGTTGTTTGGAGAGTATATATTTACTGTGGTTATATTTTCCTGTTGTATTGTTCCCTTTACTAATATGTAGTGGCCTTCTTTTTATCTTCTGATTAGTTTATGTTTGAAATATACTTTGTCAGATATAATCATTGCAACACCAAATTGCTTTCTTGGGCCGTACACCTGATAGATATTTTCCCATCCTTTCACCCTCAATCTGTGGATGTCATTGTAAGGTGGGTCTCCTATAAGCAGCATATTGTTGTTGTTGTTTTTTTTTTTTTTTGATTCAACCCACTAATCTGTGTCTTTTGATTGGTGCGTTAGACCATTTACATTCAGTGTTAGAATGGTTATTGTGGTTGTGGTATACAGTCATCATGTTTTATTAGTGAGTTCTGTGCTCTTCGCTATTTTTGGATAGCATACACTTTTTTTGAACTTCCTTTGAGGATTTTAAGGAGTGTTTCCTTGTTCTTCTATCTAGAGTTTATCTTTGAGGATTCTTTGTAATGCTGATTTTTCTATTCATGAATGCTGCAAATTTGAATTTATCATGAAATTTTCTTATTTTCCCCATCAAATTTGAATCTGAGTTTTGCTGGGTATAGTATTCTTGGCTGCAGGTTGTGGTCATTCAGACATTAAACGATCTCCAGGATCTTCTTGCTTCTAGAGTCTGAGCTGAAAATTCAGAAATTAATCTTATTTGTTTGCCTCTGAATGTGATTTGGCTTTTCTCTCTTGCTGCTTTTAATATTCTTTCCTTGATTTCCCTGTTATACATTTTGAATATGATGTGTCTGAGTGAATTTCTCATTTGGTTAGGCCTATTGGGTGACCTATATGCTTCCTGGATGGGCATTTCTGACTCTGTTCTGATATGGGGAAATTTTTCTTTCACTATTTCTTAGAGAATGTTCTTTATACTATTTATACTATTTCAGTTTCTTCCTGTATCCCAATTACTCTTAGATTGTTTCTTCTGATTTCATCCCAGACATTTTGAAAATTCTGCTTGTGTTCTGTGAGTTCTTTTCTTTTTTTGTCACCCATGCTCTCTAGCTTACTCAGCCTATCTTTGTTGTTGGAAGTTCTTTCTTCCAGAGCTGAGGTTCTGTTTTCTGTTGAGGTTAGTCTATTATTAAATTCTTCCATTGAAGATTTTAGCTCTGTTACTTCCTTTTCCAGTATGCTTATTTCTTCGATATTAGTTTTTCATCTCTTGAGTTTTTTTACTTAGTCTCTTCATTAACTCTTCTTTTAGTTCATTGTTCCACTTCATAATCAAAGTGTTGATAATTATTTATAGATTTTCATCCCACTCCCTGTCCGTGTGTTCCTGGGTTGGGGAGTTGTGGGCTTGAGGTGAACCTTTTCTATTTCAATTCCTCATTTTTGATCATCTTCTTCTGGATCTTTGAACTGAGTTTCCCTGTGGTGAAGATAGGCAGGTCTGCAGGTGCTTCTTCCTTGCAGGTCAAAGAGTTGGGTCAAACACCACCCTTCTGATGACCACCTTCTTCCAGAAAGCTGCTTCTACCTAGAATCTCATTTTGCTGTACCTTATGGATCTAGGGTCCGGGGCATCAATCCAGAATCTGTTGTGGGTGTGGGGCAGCCCACTGGATTGTAGAAGTTCAGCCACTGGGGTGTGTTACTGGATCCTGGGGTCTCTTGACAGGCCAGAATGAGCCTCCTATACCCTGCAACCATACCTGCAGTCCTTAGCAATGGGCATGAGCCCAATATGTCTGGATCTGATGGGTATGGGCTGCAGCTGAATGGCTATGCTTGTGGAGGCCAGGTGGGTCAGGATGGGTGGGATGTTTCTGGGTATGGGTGTCCTGTGTGTGCCTGCAGGCCACAGAGCTGAGGCTTGGAACCATGTGAGGTTAACTCTAGTGGTGGTTCTTGACATGTGTGTCCTGTAATGACTGCAGGTCCTGGACCTTAGACCTGGATCTCTGTGCAGCGACTGAGCGGGTAGGCTCTGGCAGGGGTCCTGTGTGTGGGTGTCCTGTATGTTCCTGCAGGCACCAGACCTGAGGCCTGGATCTGCATGCAGTGGCTGCTCAGGTTAGTCATTTCCATTTTTGTCTAATACAGTAGTAATAATCAATGTAGTGAATCTGTTGAGCACTTACTTTGTGCTAGGCACTGTGCTAAACCTTGTCTTTTTTTTTTTTTTCCTTCTGGAGATTAAACCTGGGAATGCTTAACCACTGAGCTGCATCCCCAGCCTATTTTTTATTTTGAGATAGGGTCTTACTAAGTTGCTTAGGGCCTCCCTAAGTTGCTGAGACTGGCTTTGAACTTGTGATCCTCCTGCCTCAGCCTCCTAAACTGCTAGGATTACAGGTGTGTGCCACTGCACCTGGTAAGTCTCTTCTTTTTATTCCACTCCCTAACAAGTCTATGAGGTAGGCACCATCCTCCCCATTTTACATGTGAGAAAATTAGGAATTAAAAAGTAGCAGACTGAAGTACACATTATTAAAAGTTGGCAGATCTGTGATTAAACACCAGGTCTTTGGACTCTAAGTCCAACAGTCTTGAACACATGTACCCTGCCTTATTTGCTGTGCAGACTCTTCACTGAGGCCCTTCATGTTGAAGGAGCTTATTCTTTGTACTTCCTCAGGTACAAGTCAAAGACACAACCATGGACCGGTGCTGGGGTTCAGGCAAATGTGATAAAGATGTTTATGAGGATGCTGATTTTAATTATTACTTTCTTCCCAGACAGACCTACTGTGTGGTATAGAGGAGCAAAGCGATTTAGAATCAGATTTCTGAGATAGACTGTTCTCTTAATGATCAGTATGAAATTGCTTGGTTTCTTAACTTGGATAATAATGAGCATAATAAATCTTTTATGGGTTTTTGTGAAGGTGAGACAGGAGATGAAGTGCCTGGAGCAGACAGGACCCACTAAAGGATACTTTTATTATTATTTCTTGTTGTTTTAAGGGAAACAAAAATAAAGTTCATGAGAAGAAACAACATGAGTTTGAATTTATTATTGAAATGCAAACGCTTCAGAGAACTATGACAAGATTAAACCTTAAAAGAAGCCAACCGCCAAAGAGCATTTACTATATATATGACTCTAAGTATATGAAATGTCCAGAATAGGTGAATCTATACAGAGAGTAGTTTAGTGGTTGCCTAAGGCTGGAAAATTTGCGGAGAACCACTATGGGGGATGGAGTTATTTTGGAGGGTGATAAAAATCAATATTCTAATATTGATTGTGGTGATGATTGCATGACTCTGTAAGGATACGAAATGTCCTTCAATCCTAGTCTTTCTAAGAGAGAACTGTGGTATCTAAATAAAATGTTTCATTTAAAAATAAGCTTCTGGCTATGTGTGGTGACCTATAATCCTACGGACTCAGGAGGCTGAGGCAGGAGGATCACAAGTTCAAGGTCAGCCTCAGCAATCTAGCAAGGCCCTAAGCAACTTGTTGAGACCCCATTTCAAAATAAAAATTAAAAAGGGGCTGGGAATGTAGCTCAGTGGTAAGGCGTCCTGGGTTCTGTCCCTAGCACATACACACATTCTCACACATAGCTTCTAGCACATGTTTAGATAAAAGAAATTAAGAAATACTGTAGTACACCAAATTAGACTATATACTGAATGTATTTTTTTCTTTTAAAAAGAGAAGAAGAGAGTGAGAAAAAGAAAGAGAGAATCAATTTTATTTATTTATTCATCTGGGCCTTGTATCTCTGACACTTAGTTGTGTACGTGGTGCTGAGTCCTATCCAGGTCCTTGAGAATGCTAGGCAAGTGCTCCAACCTCTGAGCCACAGATCCAGCCACCTGAATACATTTTTAAAATAAAAAAATGTATTTCTTGGGAAAGTCACCCAGAAAAAAAATGTATTAAGATGGATATAATTTTGTTTAAGGAAAAAAAATTAAAGGCAAAACAAATCCAGGAAGAGAAGCCAGACGGAAAATTGTAGAAAGCCAGGAAGGAGACTGCCTATATGTGTACACTCACCCTGACTCACAGCCAGCAGGGCATGCATTTGTACTGTTTGTTGTAAGGTGATGGATCTGCCGTGATTCATCCACTCTCTTGTGGGGAGTCCATGAAGAAGCAATTTGACCCTGCCCCATGGAGCCATACAGATGTGTGCACATTTGTGAGCTGAGGCAAGAAAAGGACAATCTGGTGCGTGACAGATCAAACCACAGTGCCTGCATCCCAGTTAATTGACCTATCTAGGTCTATTCTCAATAGGTGGAAGACCTGTCAAAACATGAGAAAATGCAGAAGCAACTTGGTTATAAATGTGTTGTCTCTTGTCTCTGAGAAAAGAAGATATTTATAAAACAGTCTGGCTCATGCTAGGATCTTAAAGGGTGTTTGTGGAAAGTGTTGCTGTTGGAATGAACCCAGCCATAAAAGATCTTGTCTCCATGACTCTTATGCAGTTAGTGAACTCAGTGGAAAAAAAAAAGAGTTGAAATGTTTTTGATGACATAATAATAATTTTCATTCTTTGTGGTGACTTAACAGTTTACAGAGTGCTCCTCTATCAATAGATTGTCTAATTTTTTGAAAGGCCTTATGGAGACACTGAATGTTAGAGAGCAGACACAGAGAAGGCGAGTGGTCTTCAAGGTTGCTTTGCCAGGGCAAGGGACTGACCTAAGTTCAATTCTCTTCCCAGGATGCATGACCTGACATTTCTTAGCTTTATTTGGTCAACTTAATTTTTTAACTTTACAGGGGATTATATTGATGCTAAATTATGCTATGGAGAGTATTGTTATTAAAAACATATGATAATTATAGGGGATCCACTCCTTGAGACCAAAATGAGGATGACTAAGCCCACAGGCAAAGAATCCAACTGCCTTGGGGAAAGAACTTACAAGAGTGTTGGGAGCACAGATTTGGAACCAAATTCTGAATCTATCACAGTTTCATTCTCTATAAATCAGGGCTTAGATCACCATTATATTGAACTTTTGTTGGGATTGTATGTGCTCTTATGTGCTGAGTGTTTAGCACAGTGCCTGGCAGGGAATAAGTGCTCATGAAAAAACTATCTTTATCATCCATTTTCTTTTCTTCTTTTTGTCCTCTCATTGTCATCTTCTTTAATGCCATTTTCTCATAAAAGTTCAGGTTTATCTGGCTTGGGAGGACTAGTGAGCTCCTTTTAGCTTCATGCTTCAAAGTGAAGGTCAATCTGATTGTCTTCCTTCTCCTCTCTCTCCAAGTGCCATGCATCCATCCACTCCATCCTTCCTTCATACATAATTTCCTTGCTCGTCCCTGTCATTTATTTTACTTTTTATTTAAGTTCTTTAAGAGAGAGGGACAGTGAGGGAGAAAGAGAAAGAGAGAATCAATTTTATTTAGTTTTTCATGTTGCCTTCACTGCTTGACACTTCATTGTGTACATGGTGCTGGGGTTCGAACCCGTGTCCTTGCACATGCCAGGCAAGCCATAACTGCTCTAGCTCTAGATTTAAAATCTAGGGCAGTTCAACCAGTACTAGAGAGAGTGGGTAGCTCGTCCATGCTGGGTCATGAGAAGCCTGGGTCAGAAATGACCGGGAAGAATTTGGTGAGCAAGACTGCTGGGATTGAGGATGGACCACCTAGAGTTCACATGGGGCCAGAGGACCCAGTGGTGTGTGAGAACAAGAAGACATGGCTGGGGCATCCCAGTAGAATGGATGAGGCAGAATGTAGAAGCCCAAACAGGGAAGTACAAGAAGGAATGCAATGGGGATGGAGGTCCAGAAGGCAAGATCTCAGCGATGAAGGCTCAGGCAACAGGCACCTGTCTGGTCTCAACAGTGCAGTGTAAATACTTTGACTCAAGACCTGGTTGAGAGACTGACACATATCAATTCAAAATCTGGGATAAGAGAATGCTCCCCTATCTTCCCTCTCTCCAACTCACTGGGAAATGCTTGTGCCCCAAGTCAGGGACTTCACTCCTTCAGCCTCTGGGCAGAACGATTGCTGATAGGTACTTCTCCTCTAAGCAAAGCACCATTATTCAGAGCCTGGAGCTTGTAGCGGAGGGTCCTAAGGGAAATCACACTGATTCTCAAATAGCCAGATTTATCATTGATCTTCCCCAGAAGTGTGGGGTAAATGTAAATTAACAAGAGGTTCAAGTTCACAATCTTTTGATTTTTCTACTGCTGCAGGAGTTAGTGTCCTACTGATGAACTCTGTTGATTAACAGAGGCTCGTTGAGCCCTAGGAACCAATCACTGCAGCTGCATATGATCAGTCTGCACCATCCAAACACCCATCCTCTTACTTTCTGCCCAATCTTTTGTTATGTACCCATGCAATAAGGCCAAGTGCCTTCTTTACAAGTTGTCCAACTTTAATCAGAACTTGCTGTAGGTGAGTGTTAATGACAAACCAGTACCTTGCATGAAAGGTCAGTGGGGCGTTATTGAAGAGAGCAGAAAATACCATTGAGGAGAAGAATTAAGGCTGGAGAATGCAGCATTGTGTCAAGAACATGGAGTTGGGATTTTAGAGTTTTGAATTCCAGTCTTTGATGGCATTGCCAGGGGGACCAGGCTGACCACAGGATGAGGCTGGGCCTCAGTGTTTATGAAAGAAGAAAGTGTAGTGGAGAGGATCAGTCAGGGGAACAAGGTGTGGATCCTGGGGAAAAAAGTGCGTCAGGAATCAGGAAGTTCCCTCAGTTCAACAGGCAAAAACTACATCCAGGAAGTGAGACTGCAGGAATTAGGGACCAGGAAGGAATCTGAAAAACAGAGGATGAGAGATTTAAACAGGGGGACTTGGGAAGAAATGGTCAGTAATCCCACTGTGATCTGTGCCACCAGCTAGTCTGAATGGAGAGTAGGCATTTCCAAGATCTCCTCTCTGTACCAGGCAAGGTGGAAAAAAAAAAAAAAAGAGAGAGAGAGAAAGTACAAAAACAAGTGTAAGTAGGTATAAAATAAAGTAGTGATTCTCCAGCTTGAGCACACATCAGAAGGACTTCTTGAGATGCAGGTTACTGCCACCTTGCTTTACCTCTAAAGACTTAAGAATGCTCAGGACAGGTTGAGAACTGCCACTTGTAGACACAAATAGTTTGGAGATATCTTATTTTGAATGTTTGTAAGTGGAAAAACATCAGCTATGTCACATTGAATCTCTTTTCTTGTGCTTTGCACGCCTGCCTTCCAGGTTTGGAGATGGTTGTGAATACAGGGTACTATGGTTTGGACATGACATATCTCCTAAAAACTCATGTATGAGATAATGCAAGAATGTTCAGAGGTGAAGTGATTAGATTATGAGAGTCATGACCTAATCAGTGGATTGATTCACTGATTGGTATTAATTGGGTAGTAACAGTAAGGATGTAGAGTGTGGCTAGAGGAGGTAGGTCACTGGCCGATGCCTTTGGGATTTTTATTTTGTCCCAGGTGAACGGTGCACTCTCTCTGCTTCTTGATTGCCATGTCCCGAGCTACTTTCCACCTCCATGCCCTTCCACCGTGATGTTCTGCCTCACCTTGGGCCCAGAATAATGGATTGAGATCTCTGAGACTGGGGTCCCCAAATAAACTTGTTCTCTTCTAACATTGTTCTTGTCAGGTCTTAGAACGCTAGACTATATTTTCTAATTTTCGATGAGTATTTTGCACTAACCATGCAACTAAAACTGGGGGGAGTTGGGGTGGTCAGTAGAGTGTCCATTCTGGGAAAACTTTTCTTTGCACATTTTAGCCCTATGACTTATCGTGTATGTAGGTTCTTTCTGTCCCACCCCCTTGCCAATAATACACATGGAAACTCTCCACTTCTGGTTATTTTCTAATAGCTCTGGTGAAGAAAGAGAGACTATAAAGAATACGATACCTAAATTGCTCTTGAAGTTCACTGGAGGGAGTGGACATGGGCATGGTTGGGACAGGGAAATTCCTCTATACTGGTATTTCATACCTGAAGCTGCACATGCCTGGGAGCTTTCTGAAACTCCCTAAGTTCAGGCTGTGAGATTTTAATTCTATTGATCTGAGATGGGACCCTTGGTATTAGAAATGTGCATCTCCCTAGAGTATTCTAATGTGCAACCAAACCCAAGATTCACTGTTCGGAACAAATTTCATTAACGACACCTGGGTATTGAGACCAGACATATTTTTGTGTGACTCCATTTTAAAAACCACAAGGCATGTGGAGGCTGCCACCTATGGGGCCAGAAGCCAATGCTACAAACCTTTAGGTTTAGACAGATTAATTGAGGCTGACCTCGGGTTTGCAATCCTCCTGCCTCAGCCTCTCAAACTGAGATTACAGGCATGGGCCACCATGTCCAACAACCAAATACTTTTGATGTTGCATAGATACAACTTGAGACTCTGGGAATCGAAGTACAACCATTCTCAGAACAGTACTCTGAAACTAATATCTCAAATAAACTCCCTGGGGATCTAGAGTGTGGCTAGAGGAGGTAGCTCTAATACTGATTCTAATTCAGTAGCTCTGGGATGGGGCTAGGAGGGCCTGAGATTCTGCATTTCTCACACTTCCCTAAGTGATGCTGGCCTAAGGACCACTTTTGTGTGGCAAGTACTTGGAGGACAGTGTTGATGTCTTTCTACAAGAATGCCTTGTAGAAACCTGCCAAGATACTATTGATGTGACAGATTACATGAGCTTTTCCTTATTCCTCAGTCAACTGAAATGAAGGGGGTCTCTGGTTTTTGCAGAAGGACCTGTTCCCTTGAGAAAAGGGACTTTCTGACGATGTAAGTACAAGCACAACCTTATGCTTATTTCATGACCCCTCCCTTTCCCCATATCCTCACCCATATTAAAAGACTGATTCTCTGAAGACTGAAGTGAAGCTTGTGTAGACCTAGTGAAGCAAGAGGCACAAATAAGTAACCTGTTACCTGGGAGCAGAACAGCAATTCTTTCACAAATGAATGTCAATGAGGTATAATTTTCTGCTGTAGCAGAATTTCTACACCTGACAGTATTCTTAATATACTTTAATTAAGAGGTTAATCTGTTGTAGAAATTGCTTTTCTCTGAAGCCACCTGAAATCAATTTAAACTCAATTACAAGTGGTTAGCTATTGTTTATGTGGTTAAAGATTAGAGAATACATTTTTGCTTGTCAGGAACCATCAGAGCAAATTTTGAATGTCATGATCAGAGAAGAGCCTGAATAGTTGAGTGCTCTTTAATGGGCATAGAGAAACCATTAGAAAATGTAATCAGTCATATTTGATGACTTGACCTTGGGACTCAGCTAGAAAAGGGTCTAATCATGTCTGTCCCATAAGTGCCACCAGGATTGCTCTGCTGAAATTAATTGATCATTACGTGCTTTCTGAGAGGCTAATATACCCTATTTGATAGAATATAAATTGCAAAAATAATCTGTAAATTATATAACAAGCTTCAGAATACATTTGCCCTCTGTCTCCTTAGCAAAGATTAAATCTGACAGCTAGTTTCAAAATGATCAAAATTGCTTAACTCCTTCAATAGTTTGGAATGCTCGAGTTTTACAAAGAAAAAAAAAATCCATTGCGCTGCATGTGCCCAGGATATAAATTTGAATTACAAACCATTTTCCATCAGCAAAATGTAGAAATAAAAAAAGGGTCTGAAAAGGTTTTCTGGGGCTTGAATTCATTATTTTATTCAATTGCTTAGTAAGGTACTTAGCTGCTATTAAAAATTTGGATGCATGTCAGAGACAAGGAAGCTGTTTTGAATCCTATCCACTTCAGGGCTAAGCATATGAAAGAATTACATGCCTCTAATAGGCCAGGCAGCTTGCTAATGTGATATCCTGTAGACTGGTTGAGACATTCACAATGACAGTGCACTCTGCTGATTATTGGTGGGTTAAAGGTTCCTTGTCATCCTTTCAGGTGTCAAAGTGATGACTCCAATTACCGCCTCTTTGTGTATTCTTCTGGGATCGAGACATTCTGCCATTATAATGTACACATTCCATGACATTTTGGTTAAAGTTGCAGAAAGTCTCCCTCTAGAACTTGTTTCCCTCTCTGACAGAGAGGGGAAAGAAATTATTAAAAGAATTTTCCTTTGGGCACATACTGACCGTGTTGGAAATAAACCTTCCAGGATTTTCCTCCATAAATGTTGAATGGTTAACTATTGAGTAGAAGACCATCTGTTCTTGGCTAATTGGCATAATAAGGGAAGACCACATTTTTGGATCCTAGAAAAAACAATGTGTGATCCAGTGGGCTCTGGAAAGTGTTTTGCATAAGAGACTGTTCCCTAGATGCCAGGACAGTGGTAGGTTTTCTAGGAGCAGGCTTTCTGGGAACTGAACCTTTGAAAGTTAAATTTTCTTGGGAGCTGAGTTGGGATGAAGCTCAGCTATAAGAACCACATGGTTTACATTAGGGTTCTGATTCATACTATACAGATTCAAATCCTGGCTCTATCATGAACTGTGAACCTCTGGGCGGATTTCTTAGCGTCTTAAAACCTCAGTTCTAGCTGTACAATGGAAGTAATAATAAAAATGACATGAATAACATGGATAAACTTTGTAAAGCACCCAGTGTATACACTTGCTAAGCTCTCATCTGAAGTAAGCAAAATAGAAAGTAATCTGGTGACTGTCTTTTCTGAGCCCAGAATTAGGATGCATGATTTGAGAAGAATTTTTTTCCCTGACTTATGAAATTTTTGATGTGAAAAGTCTTACAAAGATACCAAAATGAAGCTGAATTTGATTTGTTTCAAGAGTTTATTGTATGACAACTCACTGTGCAGTGGGGTAGGGTGAGAGATAGGGAAGGTTTTCAAGACAAGCTCTGCACTGGGCAGCAGGGGCCTGAGCTGTGATCAGCTTCAAACCAGCTGTGCCAGGCTGAGGGCAAGGAGTCCCTCCTTTCTCTGGTCTCAAGATTGTTTGTGGAAAACTACTGTGTGACTGGATGACCCCTAAGGTGGTTCAGAGCACAGGGAGTCCAAGACTCTGTTGGCCCTCTCTATAAGAGTATTTCTTGCTCCACCAACCCAGATGTCCGTGGGCACAGGGTGGCATGTGCAGAACATCATAGGCAGGCAGTGACCCCACATTTTTGGCTTTCAATCTTATGCCACCTGGCTCCTCTGTCACAACAGATGGTTCCATCTGTGTGGCAATAGTTGGGTGACCATTCATTAAGGCAGGGCTACTCAGCCTTTAGAGACCACTTCTCCCTTCACTTCCTCTCTTCACTCCCTGGAGATGCTGTGAAGCCTTCTCTGCACCCCAAGACCTCTCTCTGCTTTACAGATATGATTTGGGGAATGTTGGCTTCATGCCACCTCTCACCTCCCAATCTCCAGTCTCAGCAGAGGTCATAAACATGATACTCTGAGGGTCAGATTCAACCCACACATGACATTTGTTATCCCCCAAGTTTTTACAACTGGATTCAGTTTCCAACTTTTAAAAATCAGAAGTTTTCATATAAAACTCTGAGTTCCAGCTTCTGAAAAAAATAAAAATAAAAAGGAAAATATGACCAAAAATTTCCCAGGAAAGTTGTCTTGTCTGGCCAGGACCTGGACATGACATTGCCCTTACTTTCCATGCTAGGACTGAGCACTGTCTTCTCTTAACTTCTTCCACTGTGTTAACCAATCACTTGGCACCCTTGTCACAAAGATCCCACTTAGGGCCACCTCACTCCTGTCCACTCTGAGCAGGGACAACATCAACTGTTGAAATTTCCAGTCCTTGACTCTATCCTATGGCCCTGTAAATTCCTGAAATAGGATCTGCACTTTGAGCTTTAAAGTTATACATGACTACAAAAAGCTCTGAGCATACGTTTTTGCGAAGAGCAGGGAGGGAAGGATTTGAGGTCACAGCAACTGGACTGGATTAGAGGGTTAAGCCAAGAATCTGGGAAGGGTGGGAGTGGAGCTGGGCAGAGGCCTGACAGCTTTTACAACACTTCCTTGACTGGTAGTACTGACAGTGAGCAAGAGCAGGAACAAATGGGGAGTGAGATGGCCCTGTCTAGGTCACTCTCCTCTTGCCTAGCCCAGCTCTGCATATTCTCTTGGGAGTATTGGTGCTTCCAGGCCTTTGGCAAGGGGACAAAGATACTTGGAGAGGAGGTGTGGAGCAACCTCTGTGCAAGTAATTTTCGGATAGGAACACATGCAAATGACCTACTGCCCCTGGACCTGGTTTCCCTCAGAGGCTAAATTGCCACCCAGTTCTGAATTTCTATAATTCCAGTGTCCACTGTCCTGCCACAACTGTGTCTTTTGGCTACACGCCAGGACACGTGACTTGTGTAAACTTGCCTTGGACTTTCCATAATCAACCATGGATTGCTTGCTAAGGAGGCCATAGGTCAGTCCTGTTGAAAGCAATCCTGAAGAAAGTGTCCCTGACAGAATTTTGTATCAGAGGCACAGCATCAGTAAGTCAGAGCTATTGAAGACAATACCACAGAGGCTAATGTCAGCCCATGACACTGAGTCCCATGTGCTGGCCAATGACCTTAGAAAGAGTTGAAGGTCATGAAATCAGTACTTACAT
This sequence comes from Aplodontia rufa, assembly GCA_004027875.1. Lineage (NCBI taxonomy): Eukaryota > Metazoa > Chordata > Mammalia > Rodentia > Aplodontiidae > Aplodontia > Aplodontia rufa. The sequence continues at coordinate 29,534 of PVKS010000856.1, read as the reverse complement.
CATAACTTCGACACAACAGTTCATGTTACCTCCAGGGGAGTCGTTCACTTCAGGGCTCCTGAATTAAGAGCAAGAGTGGATGCCCACAGAATGCACATGCAGACAAAAGGAGTTCTGACTGAGGCGATAATCTCCAGTGATTTAGTTACACAATGCAAGTTTTTACTCCTGTGCAAAATACTTCAACAGCCAAAGGATTTTTGCTTTGTACTCTAAAAGCTCTCTCTAGCTCCATTTCATTTCTCTAGAAATAGCAAGCATACTATGTCACATTACATTCCCTCTGTCAGCTGAATTGTCTGGCATGGAATTTGGGGATTGAATCATTTTGTCCAAAAAAAAAAAAAAATAGGTCATTTGCTTTTCTCTCCATAATTCTTTTGTTCATTTGCTGAGTACTTCAGTCAAATCCTGTTGAAGGAATAAAATGTGACTTATGGTGCACACAGATGAGGTTAGGTTTTCCAAGGAAGCGGTCAGAATATTAAAAAATAGTTAAAAACACAAACTCTACTGTTCTTATGCAACTTTTGTTTCTGTATATTCTATTCTGAGTATTTACAGGCCTGTAAGAAAAGTTAATGCACAATTTTTTTTCCTTTTAACTTCCTAAACTTGCTACATAGGTTTCCTTTTCCATGATTGGAGAATAATTCATCCAATAAATATACCATTGTGGGAGATTACAAAACTGCTTCCAATTCTTCTCCCCTCCTTATTTCTACATTCTTTGTAATGTGATTTCACAGCTCTTCCTGTTAGGGGGTGAAGCTTATTTTCCAGTCTGTACAATAAAGGCTGACATTGTTTTGTCCAATAGAACGCAGCCCATGTGATGGTGTGCCAGTTCCAAGCCTCAAGAAGGTTTGCATACTTACTTCTTCTTGCCTTCATGGACTCCTGCTCTGGACAGACAACTACAATGAGGAAAATCCCAGTTGGCCTACGAGTGGAAAGAAGGCTTAGTGTTACAGCTAGACCTTCCTGGGTCAATCAGATATACCATTTGATTAGAGTAGCATGGGAAGTCCAGTTGAGACCAGAAGGACCCCCCAGCTGATGTGTAGGCTTGTATGAAAAAACAAATGCTTATTGTTTTAAACCAATGAGTTTTGGGGTGGGTTTGTTATATAGCAATAATTAACTAGTACAGCCATAAATCTCCTATTTCTTATCTTATTTATGTAGTTGTTTCCAAATATTCTGTGTTATAAAACAACTCTGGGATGAACATCTTGGTGCAAGAAGAGAATGTTTCTAAGAAAGTTTTCATTTTGAAATGGGCAATTAAGTTTTATCACGTGTAACACTTTTCAAAATACTATGTGATTAGAATTCTGGGGTCAGCTCTGTAGAATAACCATTGTCAAGAAAATAAAGCATTTGTATTGTGTAATTGCTTTATATATCAGTAATTGTTTTCTATGTAAATGCACAAAAGTACAGAAAACATGTTCCTTGTGGAAACACATAGCATGTGATCCTATCCAATCCCAAACTCGGCAAACCTCAAAAAACCTCAGAAGCTCTCAGAAACTTCTCTTTTCGCTGGGCACATACTGAGCCAATTGACACAGATAGTTCCATACCATAACCTATATTCATTGTTTTTTTTTTCCCAGTCAACTTATCTTCTTCTTCCTCTGGAAAAATCATGAACACCCAAAGTTTGGCTGTTTCCTGTAAAAGGTCAAAGATGTATTAATTAAACTGTGGCCACTGAGATGGTGTGTTGGTGGTAGGTCTCTTGAAAGTCATTTGTTTCAGTGAAAAGCCATTATAATTAATCTTATGACTGCTTCATATAATATTTGAAATGATCGAAAAGGAATAGGACATCATTCATAGTATTTATAGTGCTGCTTCATTTAGGCCTTCCCTGTTCATTGTCTATATTGTGTCCAAAGCCAATATAAGATGACTGATAGTCGAGAAGATTGTCTAGGAGAAATACTGGCCATCAAAGGGCTATGATTTGTGGTAATCTACTTGCTAAATTTGATCATCGGAAAGCAATACAACCATGATTAATTTTAGGTCCCTTGGAACACCATTATTATTGTCATTATTGTTGGGTTTTTTTTTTTTTTTCTCTTACTGAGATCTCTTTAAGAAGAGAAAATCTCATGAAAGACATTTCTGGAGATTAGAAGATCTGTTCTTGCTGATATTGTCATTTGTGGTTTTTTCATTTTACACAGTTAATTAGAAAATTTAAATTTGAGGCTGGTTTCTAGTATCTCTCCTTTGATAAATTTTTACATTTTATTTTATTAGCTATTAAAAATTATAATGCTTAATTTGTTGTACCCTTTTTAACTACCAGGAAGTTCCACTGTGGTAGGTATCCATACCTAGATCATTCTATAGCTCTTCTCACTCTGTCTTTGTCTCCATGATATAATTTTTAATTGTGATCCTTATTACAATGGTTCTATTGCATGTGCTTTTCTAAGCTTCTTTGAGTATCTTTGGTAGTATCCCTCTCCTCTTTTCACTATGTAAGCATCTGGAAAAGTCTTGGTCATTGGGAGTACCTGCCTTTCCAGAAACCAGCACTGTCTTCATGGACTGTGGAGCTGTCTGATCCTTCACCCCTTTCACAGACAAGTAAATGAAAGCCAACTCTCGAACCGTGGCCCAGCCTCACGCTGTGTATGTGCATTATACCTCCACCACTTTTACTAAAAATGTGGAAAGTGCCATGTATCATTTCACTCAAGAGAGAGGGAGAGCAAAAGGTACTCTTTTTTGTGTGTCTCATGTTAGTGAAAGTTGCATTTTTCAAGCATTTCTGTATTTATATTCCTTCTTACCCAAATCTAAATAAAGTCCAAGAGGCTGGTGAGATAATTCTCAGTTTCAGTCCTAAATTTTTAGTGTTCTTAGTCACTTTATATTTCCAAATTATTGAGTCACACCCACTAAGAAACCATGGGCCTGGACTATCAGGCCTGAGACTCTCCCTGTTTCTTCCTCGTCATCCAGAGACTACAGACTGAAGTATTCACAAATCTTCCTGTTTCCCGAGGGCCCCTTGTCACCTTTAGATGAATGAATGAAAAGAAAGAAAAAGCAGTAAGTGCCTGCGTCCTCTCCCAAGTAGTTGGTGCCTTAGGTAGCACCATGTGTTAAAGGTCATCCAGGCAAAAGGACACCTTGGTGCCTGCTGCAACCTGTTTGGTCCCCTATAGCCTGCTATATATGGTCCCCTATAGCAGTTCCTGCTTCTCCCAGAACCCTTTCTCTGCATCACTGTCTCATGAAACTAGAGCTGCTAAATGCCGGAGACCTTTTGAGTGCATAATGACCTGCCCTTGTGATCACATAAAATTACATGGTAAAACTAGATCATTTATGTCTGAGAGGTCACATAAAGTCACATCCCTAAAGAAATGTTTCTTTAAAAATATTTTAATATGTCTTCGTTAAATAAAGAACCTAGCCAAACTCAAGAACTCAAGCCACAATAATTAATTGCACACTAAAATACTTTCAACTATTCCCATTAACCCTCTTTTTTTTTTTGAAAGGAATGCCTAATGAACCATCTCAAATCAGATATAACTATCTGTTTTCTCATAAGAAATTAGAATTTCGAAATGTACTGTGAAGCAAATTGATTCACTGGTCCCCATTGTTTCGCTGCTTTATGATCAGGAGTTGCTCTGCTACATTAAGTCCTCTGTCTTCTTATTGCTGTCTTTACTTGCTCATTCAACAGGGTTTGCTTTTACTGTCTAAATAAAGAAAGAATGTGTGTGTAGTCTGATAGGAGTGAAAGGAGAGAGTTATGGTCAGAATTTCATCCCAAGACCATGCCAAAGTTCCAGGATGCTGTCTCCATGATGGCAGGCCATCTAAAACCACAGGTGGGGCACCTTTCTGTGGGAAGAGAGCTTAAAGAAGATGAAGAATAAGGGAAGGAAGAGAGAGGTGGTCAATCTGAGGTAATCCAAGCAACATCGAAAGCAATAGGGAAAGTCTGAGGGAGAAATCAGACTTGACTTTCTCATGTTCATGTGTGAAAGTAGGATAGTGAATCTCATCAACATGTGTATCAACAAGTCACTTCAAAAACTATTAGTAAACAACAGGAAGACTGGTAGAGTAGAGGGAAGAGAACAGGGTGACGGAGGTCGGGAGGGGAAACACTGGGGACTGAATTAGAATAAGCTATACCGCATGCTTTTATAAAAAGGTCGGTGTTTATCCTATTGTCAAATATAGCTAAAAGGAACAGGAGGTGGGAAGAAGGGAGGGGAGGGAAAATACTGAGAACTGAGTTAAAACAAGGTGCACTCCAAGCTTTTCTAAGTGTGTCACGGTATATCCGACTGTCACGTATAAAACAGAACGAAGCTAACAAACAACAACAACAACAACAAAAATCAGGGGGTGGAAGGACGGAACGGGGAGGAGAATAAAACTAGAGACCAAACACGAATAAGTTAAATTCCATGCTTCTACAACTATGCTGTTGTATAATCTTATGTCATATGTAGCTAAAAAAGAAAAGAACCAATAGAGAAATTCTTTTAGAAAAAGCGGTGATGATGTTGATAGTAACACTAACGGAAGTCATACTATAGGGTGTCCGTCAATCTGCCTCCTTCCTCCTTTTTAGGAATAATTATCCATTTATTTATTAATTCATGTAACAAACGTTTCCTGAGTGTCCTTTCAATAAATACTTGATTAGATTCTTTCATACTTTCTGTGAGCTGGGCAGCAGCCTATGTATTGGGGATATGGTGATGAAGATAGTTTTAAAGTCCCTGTATTTAAAAAGTTTGCGTTCTAGTACGGGCAGGACTGGAGCAGACGGTGGGCAAATACACGGCATGTCAGGTGTCATAATTACAGCACAAGGAAAAAACATGGTGCATGGAATGGCTATGGTGATAGAAACAGAGAGGGAAGAGAAAAACTTATGTATATATGTAATGGTCAGATAGAATATGAATTTTTTTGTGAAGTTTTGGTATTGTTAAATTTGTTTTTTCTGAGAATATATCCAGGTAATCTAAATCTTCTCTGGTAGAGTTCTGAACTTTGCCTGAGCTTGCTGCAAGCCCCCTTGCTGTGCACCTTTAGAGATGGCACCCAGAAGGAGGAGAATAGCCTCAAGAAGCACGTGGCATTTGGTCCTGGAGGTCACCTTGCCCTTCACTTGTAAAACGCCCCTTGGGGCCCTTCTGACGTCAATCAGTCAGGGTGACAGATGATTCACCAATGTGTTCCCACTATTGCTGGTTCCTGTTATTGTTTTTCTCCTCACGTATTAGCTAATCATTTGTTGGAGTTAAGTTAAACATCACGTGCTGTGTTAGCCCTTTTCCTACAACTTCATCTGGGCCAACTCCCTATTGCTGGCTTGACCCCTTTCCTTTACCTGAGGGGTCAGCACATTGGATTGAGACCCAAAATCTAGGGACATAGTTTGTAAAACAAATTCCTAAGTATTCATGGGCCTGAGGGCAGAATGGGCCAGTCTTCACACAAGCAAACTCACCTCCAACTTTGTTCTCTGAAATTACTATAAAATTTAAAATAATTTCATAATGAGCCGCTAGCCTGAATCAGATAACAGGAGAAGGTAGGACAATCAGGATCTGAGGATAAACACAGGACTGACAGAAACCAGGCGCCACCAGGATTTCAAAAATCCAGATCTGCTTACAAAGGACTTTGTAACCCAAAGTTTCTGAGTTGAAAAGTCACTCCTAAGATTTGCAGACATGAAGGGAATAGCTTAATAAAAATCTTCCACTTCCTAGCACAAACAACAGGAGGCCCTTTAAAGTCTTGCTTGCTTGCTTTTTCTTTCTTTCCTTTTTATTTTCCCCCCTCACTAAAATATCCTTCTTCTTAGCTTTACAGCAAACAAGAACAAGACAAACACTCCAGACCTGACTTGCTCCATCTGGATTGAGAAGCCTTCTTTCTACATGACTTGTTAGAAGACTCTTTGACCTCAAACAGAGAAGGATAAATCTCACCACCATCCACAGCCCATTTCTGATCAGGCTCCAAGTGAAACTTTAGACCAGACTGGAGTCATTCAAAGCCAGGCCGAGCCTAGGCTGGGCCCTGCTTGCAGGAACTACTAATGTCTTGCTGGTCACCACCCAGGTCTGCGAAGCCCACAAACACTTGAAACAGGACCTCGCAATTGAAAGAGAAGTTTCTTCTCTTAGTTCATCTCATCACCATCTGGCTAGCTTTTAGAATCCTTATTGCACTATGATTAATTTTTTATGCCATAGATTTCTGCTAATTAATTGTAATTACCGAGAACAGGAAATTTCAGCTTGACCAGATCATGTTTACTGAGAACGGCAAAGTTGGAGAACTGTTCTTTATGAGACGTTCTTGGAATTGTAGAATTTCAAAAGCTGGGTGGAACTTCTGAAATCAACTGGTTCAAATCCTTTGCTTGATAGATGGAGAAATCAGAGCAAGTGAGCTCAGGTTCAGAGTTGGTTACCTTGAGAGCGGGTGAGGAAGCCCTGGCTTCCACCTTCCCAGTCCAGTGGTGTTTTACTATGCTCCCTTGCCTTGAGGAACTGCGGGACCCAGAGCAGCCAGTCCTCTGCTTTAGGGTGGATTCATCAAACTCGGTGGAATTTGGTTAAAATGTCTCATTGCGTCATCATGCCACTTTGAAACTCCTAGTTCTTTGGACATAGAGTTCTTGTCTGTGTGATGTGAACCAATAAATTCTCTGGGGAAAAAAATCAGACAGACCAAACACTTGACTGATGTCTTGGAGGGAAAAAAAAAATCTGAGTGATTGAATTTTTAAAATCTAATGAAGCAGCTGTTTTTTCATCCTGTGCACACTCAGATTAGGGCAAGACAAACTTGCCCAAAGCTAGAATTTGGACATTTAATTCTATAACTATATGGAAATTGTGCAGCAGCACTGTCATGTGACTTACCAGAGCTCCCTAGGCTTCTGGGTGGAAGGAAGATGCTGTTAGTACAGGGCTTTATAAACTGTCAAGCTTTTACTTATGAATAGAAGAATTATTACTTTAAATGAAACATTTCTGTGTAATTTCTACACATAAAATAGGGAAGGGCAATTTTTTTTTGGTACCAGGGATTGACCCAAGGATACTTAACCACCAAGCCATATCCCCAACCTTTCTTATATTTTATTTTGCTAAGTTACTGAGGCTGGCTTTGAATTGACTATCTTCCTGCCTCAGCCTCACTGGGATTACAGGTATGTACCACTGCTAGGAAGAGCAACATTTGATGTTTAAAGTGATAGCTTACATCTTACCAGGAATAATAAATGAGAAAAATAAAATGGTCTTAATCAATTACCATTTGAAACTGTGAGTTATAAGAATCAGCTCTAGTCTTAGAACAACATCAGCACCTAACTTGTTTCTGTGTGCGGATCTACAGGTGCAATAAAGTTCTCATCTGATTTATCAAGTGTTCAATACACGTTCAGACTCAGGGGAAGGATAAATGCATCCACAGCTACTATCTTGTGAGCCCATGAGGCAGGAGCTACACCTCAATTCCCCACGTAATCCAACCCGCCCCACAATGACACCACGGGCCGGACTTGAACAAAGGAGGCTCCCTGCGAACAGTGGTCACGTTGGGAGGTAATGAGCTGCTGCCGCCTGATGAGGTTGACTGATGGTGATCCACGGCAGAGTTCAGAGGAGCTGTGGCCAAATCAGTTCAGTGGAATACTCATAACCACATTGTGCAGGAAGAATTTAGACCAAATGCACCAACTGGCCTCATACAGATTCTTCCTCCTTGCAGCGGATTCTAAATAATGGTCCTCTCCATCCACATGTCCATCAGGACAGGGCCATGTTTTCAACTTCTTGTCTAATTACTCCCCTTTCAGCCAGTGATTTTTTTTTATCTCCTTCATGGCCCTTTTTGGCCTCTTGGCTCAAGTCTTTATCATCTTTCTCCTAGACTGTGCAATAATATTCTAGCTGATATGCTTGTCTCAAGAATCTAACTTTTCTAGCCCATGTTGTTTGATTACAAAACTGATTTTCCAAAACCTACACCTGATCAGTCAACCCACATGCTTAAAAAAGCCTTCAATGTTTTCACAATGTCCGTAAGTTAAATTCCAATGCTCCTTTGCAGGACATTTGAGGTCTCCTGGCTCTCCCCATGGTATCCTGGCATTCCCAACATTGAGGGCATGGTTCTCTCTGGGGTCTTTGTCTCTTTCTGCCTGAGATGCTTTTGGACTCTCTGCCTTTCATACCTGTCTCTCAGTAGATCCATTTCCCAACAAAGTGACAATGTCTGTGTCACTCCATAACTTGCTCTCAGTGTTTAGAACAGTGCCTGGCACAACATCAGTATCCAATACATATTATTGAATGAGTAAAAAATAAATAAAGACATTTGATAAATATTTGCATTGAATTAAAACTCAAATATATTTTCATTCCCAGGAGGTCATACACTTGGAATGGGATTGGTCCAGTCATTTCAGCACCTCACACACAGTAGGAAACACAATGATTTATTCTTTAGGTAGTCTGAACTAACCAGTGTGGGTACAGATGTGTTAGCTCTCAGGAAAATGGGGCAGATTATAATAGTTAAACAGAAGGAGATCTCTCCTTACTGATTTCCTGCCTATGATTTTTATCTCCATCAATGTAATCTATACGTATTTCTCATATTTATCTTCTCGAGTGCTCTTTTGGACTTACCAGTCCTAAAAATCAAGTGCCCAGTGATCCTTGTAACCTACAGACACAAGTCTAAACAAATTGAAGTCATGCTGTCTTCCCAAAGTCTATATGATTGCTGGACCTGCCCTGTGGGAATCCGTCTTGCTCTGGGAAGCTTCTTACATCTTGCAAGTCTGTGCGATTCCGTTCCTGAAAGGACATGAACAGCCCCGTTACAAGGCAGTAACTCTGTCATGGGAGCAGTCATCGATTTTGCTGGTTCATGACACCCTTGCTTATCTGGATCCTGGGAGGCAGGTCTCAGTGTCCCAGACTGAGCTCTCTTCCTAATTTCTTTCTTTCTTTTTCTTTTCTTTTCTTTTTTTTTTTTTTTTTAAAGAAAGACGGGTGTGTACGTGGTGCTGGGGTTTGAACTCGCGTACTCGCGCATGCCAGGAAAGCGCTGTAACCACTGAGGAACCGCTTCCCAATTTCTTATGACCTTTTTGTTCTACAAACTGCTTCATATTGCACATCCAGGGTGCTTCTGCCTGTAGGAGGCTTGAGAAAACAATGGATTTCTCTGTCCTGGCTTCTCCTTGCCCTTCCAGGAGCTGGTAGAAATAGTTCTCAGCTTAATCTCTCTTGTTTTCAGAGCCTGACCCCTTCCTCCTCTAGAGCAAAAATTCTAATATTTGCAATTTATCAGATTTGCCTGAGGAGCTTCCTAGCATGCAGACTTTTGAGAGTCATCTTTTTCTAATTAAAAAGATGTTGTAGAGTCAGGGTCTTGCTGTGTTGCCCAGACTGGTCGTTAGCTCCTGGACTTCAGTGGTCTCACCTCAGCCTCCTCAGTAGCTGGGACTATAGGAGCACCCCCTGCACATGGCTTCTGAGCCTCTTCTTTGAGAGCCATGCATGTTAAATCAGTATTCGTGCTGATTCTGATGCAGGCAGTTTACTGGCTATACTTTGAGAAACATCTGGAATGTGGTCAGCATCAGGCCTTCTGCATGTTTTCATTCAAGCATTAACATAGGCATTTCTTCTATAGGAGACCTTTTATAAGAAGAATGGATGGGAGGGGATCAATTAATTTAAAATAATAGATTGTAACTACTGTTATTAGTTATAAGCAATTCTTTTCTAAACCATCCAATAATCATACCTCCTGAAGGAAAAAAAATATATATATATATATATATATATACTCCTGTTTACCCCCGCACAGCTGTCGGGAACAGCTTGGAGCTTGGAGCAGCTGTGTGGTTTATTTGCTCATCAGTGGATGGTAAGAAAATGTGAGAAACTCTGCCCTTACACGCCGACAGGAAAAGAAATCACTTCAGCTAGAAAGATGGCTTTGCTCAATGATGATTCATTTTTAAAGCTATGCTATTATATATATTTTTTAAATTACAGAAGAAAAAATATTTTTTGTAATTGCACATCTGAAAATTTAGACCCTTGGTCTAAATCTAAAACTGTGGGTGTGTGTGAGAGGGAGGGACTGGGGGATTGAATCCAGGGCTACTGTACCATTGAACTGAACTCCCAGCTCCCCACTTTTAAAAATTTAGAGATAGAGGCTTACTAAGTTGTCCAAGTTGATTTTGATCTTGTGATCCGCCTGCCTTAGCCTCCCAAGTCAGTGAGATTACAGGAATGCACCTGCTTGCCCACCTCTATTTGATTTTTTTTCTAGGTACCGTGGTGCTTGACTACTGAGCCACATCTCCAATCCCATTTTTTATTTTTTATTTTGAGGCAGTGTCTTACTTTGTTACTAAGGACCTTGCTAAATTGTTGAGGCTAGCTTTGAACTTGTGATCCTCCTGTCTCAGTCTCCCAAGCTGCTGAAATTACAGGTATGTATTACCATGCCTAGTTCTCTTTGATTTTTTTATAATTCAATATTCATTAGGAACACAACTCTCAAAGTATGGAGAACAAATTGTATTGGTCTTCTTTAGTCTTCTGAGAGCCAAATACTTTGGTAAGGACACAGCTTTAGAATTATGAACAGGGTTTCTTTCCTTATTTCAAGAGATTTATCAGGGTTGATGGTAATATACGATAGTCATGCTTTCACACATAAGAAATTGGAGACCATGCTATGAAATTTGACCTTACAAATTTGAATGTGAGATTATTGTTAAAATTCCTGGATGTGTTTCCTCTTTTTTCTTTACTTTTTAACATGAACTCCCAGCTTCAGCCAGACTCTATTTATTGTGCCCAGCCTTGCATATGCATTCCTTCTGTCCCTTCTTAGGTCACACAGTTTCCCGTTCTTGGAATACCCTCCTTTCTATTGTTCTACACACCTAAGCCCAGCCTTTATCCAAGATCCAGTTAATGGTTTACCTCCTTTATAAAGCACACCTAAACCATCTGAGACCACAATGAACTCCAGAACACCTCTATCCCTTATTGTCCACCCTCTTACTTGGCATTTAACAGATGCCAAGTCACTGTTACAAACCTTTTTACGTGCAGGCCCCAAGTTCCCAATCATACAGCTATATAATCCTTTGGAGTGCAGTCAGCATCCCTCATGCATCTTGTGTTCACTCAATCAAGCACAGCATGGGACCCGCATAGGTGTCCTTAAATCTAAGATATGGATGAGAAGATGAACGTTGTCTATTTTCTGATTTTTTTGAATCTTTTCTGTTGTTGCCCATTCTATCTTGCAGATTCTGAATTGGATATATGTCTATGACATTTAAAATTTCAATGATGGATGTGGTCACATTCAAAGTTATCTCCTGGGGTAATGTTCACTTCAAACTATGAGATTTGAACTCCTGCCTTTGGGGGTCAGGCAAATCACTATGTTGGACAGTGCCTACCCAGCTCCATATTCTTCCACAGAGGAACACTGGGAAGACTCAGCCAAGCCTGTTTAATGCCATATCTGGCTGGAAGGCTGCTGGGTTGCAGCCTCTACTTAGAGCCAGAGGTCTGGGTAGATTCATCACTCTGGGGCTCCAATAATAACTCAAGCTCTAACTCCACCAGCTTTCTTTGGTCCTCTAATTCACCCTTTTGCTACCCTGACCCAAAGACAAATGTCTGGCTGGACTCAATTGGTCTACCCTATCTAACCTAGGTCTATGTCTTTGCACAGAGTCAGAGATCAATAAAGCTCTCCAGACAAGGTTTCTGTTGGCTTCCCTTTCTGCAAGCTTGATAGCCACCGGTGCTCCATCTAGTTCCAACTCTCTGCTGCCCCCCGCAGGCCCTTGTCCTCATTGCCTTTGTCGTTTAGTCTGGTTAACTCCGTGGGTTCGGAAGAGATAGAGGTACTGCAGTTTGAGATTGATCATTTACTCTACATCATGTGTCTTTTGTCTGTGTGTGTTTGGTCATTAATCTATGTTCAGGTTGTGTGTAGGGAGGTGCTTTGCTCTTGGCTGATTTTCTCTGCTTGTAGATGCCTTCTTGCCTTTCTTCCCTACAAGTCCACTGTCTTTCTTTTCTTCTGCTTGGCATAATGATGCTATGAAGTAGGAGAATCCACCTGCTTTGGTAAAGACAGAATGGCTAAACTAAAAACATCTGCCATTTGGAATAAGATGTGGGTTTACTCCTGACTCTACTAATCACTGGCTTTATGAACTGGGGCAATATTTTTCTGTTCCTCCCTGTACAAAAAGGGCATTATGTAATAACCAGCAAGTGAACTGACTCAGAGGTGAGGCTCGGTGCTGGTTCCTCCTCTTTCCTCATGAAGCATTTTCATTTTGAGTAAGGTAGTCACAGTGCCGGCTTTCTAGCTGTATAAATCAGCAGTCACCGTGCGGGAGCCATTTGTTATCTACTCTTTTCCCCTCCCAGCCCCTCCTTCAGTCTGTGGTTGTTGGATTCAGAACATATGCTGGACAGATGTTTAGTCAGTAAGAAAAGCAATCACATTCTCCCAGCTTCAACCTAAGGGAACTACAAGCTCAGGTAGCATCCACAGACCATGAGCCACATTGTGAAATATTAGTTACATGAAAATTAGGAAGCCTGCTGTGTCCCGTTAAATAACCCTGTGTCCGAGAGGGCAACTAGAATACTAGGTTTAGTTTTGAAACAATAGCCAGATATGATTCTATGGATGCAAGATAGTACAGGACAGGACCTAACCTATGATCTCATTTGTTGAATTTTTACTACATATTAGACATTTTGTCATTATGTCATGCAGTTGTCAGGAGAGCCTTGTGGGTTAGGCCATTGTTTCCATTCACAGTAAAGCAACTGAGGCCCAGAGACGCTGAAGGTCACATAGCTAGTAAAGGTCACAGCTGAGACTGGAATCAAGCTCTGACTGGACACAAGTGTGTGCTTATGTGGGCTTGCTCCACTGCCTCAGAAAAACAAGGGATGCCCAGAGCCAGCCGGTGCGAAAGGAGGCCTGCCGGACGTAGCTCCTCATGGGCTCCATACACAGCCCCAGGTATCTGGCATCTCCCATTGCCCATGGGTGCTAATAAAGGGTAAGCTGATGGCCAGTTTTAACTATGACACCATAAAATAATAATGCCAGGCCATAGCCTTTTGTCTGTTGCTGTTCCAGTGTTGATTGATAGGTTACGTTTTTAAAGATTGCATCAGTAATTCATGCTTTATTACTCCTGAATTAGTGTAGTGCTTCAAATCATCTTGTTGTAATTCAGCATAATTATCTATAATTAAAAATAAATTCCTGTAGGGTGAGAGTATTAATTCCTTCCAAATCTCTTTATTTCAATTGTGACTATGAACCATTATCCAGCTCTTGCCCAATAACTCTGAGAGCTTCTTATAGAGCGAACTTCGCTCCATCCAACATTTTGATAACTTCTGTATCACTGTGTGTACGTCTTTGGGATCAGCATTCCTCTAGCTATTTTGACTTAGTTGATGTTCCAGAAAGTATTGGCTTTTGTTTGATTAATTGATTTAATTCACTTGGAGATTCAGATGAAGGTACAAAGTTATACTCTAAGGCAAAAATCACATAGGCACATACATATATGCGTGGAATTTCAGGAGAACCAAGGATCCCCTGGGGCTGGGATTGTCTAAGTGTGGTCCCTGTACCACCAGCATCAGCATTGCTTGAAACTACTTAGAAAAGCAAATCCTTCAGCGCCTTCTCAAACACAAACTCTGGGGTCATAGACCAGAAATCTGGGCTTTAGCCTGGCCTCTGGGGATTCTGAAGCCTGGAAGTTTAAGACCTACTACACCAGGAGGAGTTCGGTATTCTATTCTGGCAGTGTGTTCTTGAACATGCTGTAATAATATCAGCACTTCTGAGAGCAGAAAAGGTAATGGATCTTTGCAGGCTCTGAACTTGGTACCGTCACCAGGCAGTAACACCTGCATCAAGTTTCAGACCAAGGATCCATTTGCTTCGTGGGAGCAAGGAGGAGGCTGGTAGCACCATCACCTTCCAGGTGTAGGGTGGAGAACCAGCTGGAAACACCTCAGGGAAATGCTCCCAAGTGTCTGAGAACATTAAAGAAGATTCAGGAGGCAACAGAAACGGGCGGGTCCTCTCACTGGATACACACCTGTGCTTGGAGGGCTGTCCAGCCCACCTGCACTTGCCTGGGAGTCTTCCTTTCCCAGAGGTGGCGATGCTATCCCTGGAGCCCTCATGCTGTACCTAAGAACCTGAGTATGATTACCGAGAGCACAGCGTGCTGCTTAGAGACTCAAGAAGTCAATTTGTACAGCCAGCTTCTAAACTTTTCCATGTAGGAAGTTTTATTTCTCAGCCAGGTAACTCTGTCATCAGAGCTGATACTTTAGCTATGTTTCCATGCTTAAGTTTTATTACATGAGAAAATTTACTTAAATTCATAAAGAAGTTCTCAATCAAGGCCTGAATCTCTCTCTTGAATAAATGCTTTGGCACATGAAATTTATAGCCCTAATAAACCATGGGGTCAGAGACCTGGTCTGCTTGCTTATAGTGAGTGCCCCCCCCCCCCGTTTATTTTATTTTATTTTGCTAAATAAGTAAATCTACCTCATTGGATTTTCAAAGCAATACACAAAATCTGACCTAAGGATTCTCAGAGGATACCTTTCTTGCTCTCTCTATATACCCATCTTAACTGCACAGCAAAATCCCTGCGCTTTCATCTCTGTTGCACGGGGAGGGGAGCCTCATTTTATCTGGCAAGTTTGGGGAGAGGAACTCTGGTGACCAGCTTCTGCCTGGTCTTGGAATATGCTTTGCTGCCTGCATGCTTGTGAAGGATCGCCGGGGTGAGGGGACATGGGCGATTCCACTGTGGCTAACAACCATGTGGGTAGCAGATTTGCCTGTTCGCAGTAAAGTATTTGGAAGTTTATTTGGTGATAGGTCTGTTCCACATTCTCCCGTCTAGCTTCCTCTAGCAATCTGATATTTTGATTCCCTTCTCTCTGGCCTCCTTATTTTCTCCTGGGTTCAGTATTCCATGGCTGAGGATGCAGTGCTATTTTACACTTCAACAAAATTTGCAGCCTTCTTAGATTTTTGCCTTTTCTCTGTTGTGATTCATGCTTTTGTCCCCTGCGTGACCTAGATCAAAACATTTTATGTTTTCTACAAATCCTGGTGGAAAATTGTACTGAGTTCCTTTTTACCTCTGAAACGCCTTCCCTATTCAAACACTGGTTGGTCTAAAAGTTTCAATCACTTCCTAACAGCATTTTAAGGGTCACTGTCTAGAGAAGAACCTCACGACCCCAGCTGCCTGGCTCACCTAGGCTTCTAGCAAGAATGCTGTGAGGAGCAGTCAGTCATGTTCGGAACCCACCGCAGGGTCCCCTTGGCTCCCCATGGCAATTCATTAGACCTGAGGTGGGGTACATGACCCACAGGCAGAAACTCAAACGGGATCAAATTTCTACCTGGCTTACAGCCTAGGAGGTTGTCTGGCACGACAGCAGTGTTCAAATCAGGTCAGAAAATGATTAACTAGGCCACACAGAATTCTTGTTTGAGAGAACAGAATTGTGGCTGTGGGAAAATGTGGGAAGAAGAAAGGTGGGTGAGATCACTGGAAGGTTGCTGAGGCCCTTTAAAGGAGGAACAGCAGGGAGAAATCTCCCAGATCCCACTGAAGGCTGCCCCATGGATAAGCAGGTTGCTAGAAATGTCCTAGACATCCATGCTTGTGTTTAACTTCCAGGTACTTCTGGGACCCTGAGAATGTCTTTTCCCCTTCATAGCCAACAGAGCACAGTGAGAAGCCTCTCAATCTGGGATGCTTTATTTCTCTCTCCTTTCAGGTGTTTCCAGCCCCCTCAGGGAAACTTCCATATGGCATTACTTGGCATACCCCAGCACCTCTTCATTCCACACAAAGCAATTCCAACTACGTTCAACTTCATGTATGAATTTTGGACTTCAGGGTGCCCTGTAACTGATGCGGAACAGAGGAAGCAGTGTGGGAAGAATGCAGAACACAGCTTGGACACCAATCCCAGCCCTTTTGTGTCTGGTTTGGTTCACAAGCACCTGTAAGAAGTTTTTTTTTCTTTAGTTAATTTCTAGTGTTTGACAAGGAGATTTCCCCCACAGAAGTCCAGATTTCTGGTTTCTTTGAAAACCCTGAACCTCTGATAGCACAGGCCCTCCTCTCCCGCAAGGGCACTCATTGTTCAGAGCAGAGGAGTGGACTGGTTTGTACCTTTTAGCTGAGCACATGCTTAGCTCTAGTTCCTCCCTGGCCTGCTGTAGCCACTTATGTTGCTTCTCTGACCTCTGCTGTCATTTGACTTTGAATTCACTGAGAGAGACAGAATGAGGGGGTAGATGCTTGTAGGGAATTAGAAGTTATTTATTAAGCCAGGGATGGAATGAGCATTAAGGAAGAGATGCTAAGGTGGGAACCCAGCAGTGATGTGTTGGATTAAGAGAGGCTTCTTGATGATTTCCATGAAGCCAAAGGTCAGAAGGCAAGAGGGTTAAGAAGCTGATAATGGGCAGGTAAGATATTCAAAATTCAACAAACTGAGTCACAACATGCCCAAGAGAAGGGTGACAGTTTCAGAGATGTAAAGCAGTGACCACTGATAATGTCTTCAGAATGACACAGACCTATGAGAGAGGGTTAGCAAAACAGGTTAAGCTATTGATAGGAGGGAAAAGTGGGCATTGCTCAAAAGGGAGATAGTATATGACAAATCCACAGAGCTTGGTCTTCCAGAGATGGGCTGGACAGGTGGGGAGAGAAAAAGTGAGCAAGAGACAGCTCATCAGTCTCCACCGAGATTTGTAACTCCTGTGACATTTTATCCAAGTTTTAGTTTCCCTTACAAAATGGAAGGAATTTGAAAAAGTTTTGACTCACTGTTGATAGCAGCAACTTCCTTTTTAAAAAAATGTCCCTATGGGTCTGTATTTTTTTAAATTGAGTATCACCTTGTGGTGCTGTTTCCTCCCCCTCCCTTTTTTCCACTGCCCTTAGGAATGTGGTATACGAAATAAGCACTTGAAGTTTACTTTGAAAAATTTGATTCACAGAAAAGAGTATATAACAGCCATTGAACATTATCTGTAGGTTCTGAGTGTAATCACCGAGAATCATGACTTGTGGGCCTCAACCCACAACTGCTAAGACTTAACTTCATTTAAGACCTTGAGATAGACTCGGCCCATGTTCTGTGCCCCAATCTTCCTTCAAGTCTTACTAAATACATCCACCCATGCTTTCCTCAAGCTTTTAGACCACAGATATTTGCTTCTGAGCAAAGAGGGTGAACCCTTCTCAAATAGCCGTGACCAGCACTTGAAGGAGGTCGGGGAAATTCTTTCAGATTTGCTTACTTGAAATGTCACCTTTTCTTTCTTCTGCGGCCTCAGTCTTCTTGCTTTCTATGTTTTTGAAACCCATAAGCTCTGTGCTGTTTTTTACCTCCCTGGTACAACTTCTGCCCAGAGCACCTGAATGCTGACTTCCTGTTTATGATAGCTGCCATCTTGTTTCTTGTCCTCCGCTCTGGTATTTCCCAATCTCTTCTTGCCTGTCAACTTCTCCCGGCATAAACTCCTTTCCCTGTGGCAACTTCCACAACATGTGACTGTGGAGTTTCTCTGTTCACAGTTTACTACAGGGTTAGTTATATTTATTTGACGGGGAGGATTCCAATTACTGCAGCTGGCTCATTCTCTTTAATACCTACTTCCACCACCTTCTCTCGTTACATATACATCTCAATATTAGTCACCTATGTGGAGGGAGGATAATAGGAAGATTCTTCTGGGTTGGACCAGTTGTAGGACCTTTTTAAGATAGCAACTAATTATCTGAGAGAAAAAATTAAAGTCTGTGGGCAGTAAGAAATTTACAATATTTATAGCATCCATATTCTTTGGAGCTGGCAAAGATCTTGAAGAGAATTGAACTTTCAGATGAGGCCCAAGGAAAAGAAGTTATTTACTCAGGATCATTAGCTAATGAGAGGTCTCCTCTCTTCCTGGTCCACACATGAACACTTCTCCTCTGGTTTTGGTTTCTATTATGACAACAAAATCATACCTATGTATACATATGACTGTATCTATATATAATGTAGTCATATAATTCCATGTGTGTGCGCAAGTGTGTGTGTGTCTGAGAGAGAGAGAAAGAGAGAGTGAAAGAGATGCACACCTGAAGAATAGTTCTCAAACTTGTCAGAATCATCTGAGATATCTTTATAAAAGACATCAGTGTGGGCTCCTATCAGACATTTTAAAAAAGGTCTCCAAGTCTTGGCCTAGAAGCCACAGATGAGGTCTTGGGGATAATTCTTTTGACGTCAACCCCCACCCTGCTTTTCTCTCATGAGGCACTGCGTTTTCGAAGATTGGCTCCAAGTTTAATACCGCTATTTATTACCAGTGTTAGAGGAATCCAAGATGGCCTTATGATGTTGTTATGGAACAAACCAGAATCCAAGAGGAGAAAGGTGTGCATGTGACGGCTTACAGCCCTGAGTGTAGAGCCTGTGTCTTTAAGTGGATCTCAGCAAGCCCGGTAAGCAGCTTTGTTTGTGTCTATGTGGAGGAGGAGACCAGCTTGTGAGCAGTACCTGGCACCTGTGGGCGTTCCCTGGGGAAGCTGCCATGTGAGTCAGGCCCTCAGCATGGTGCATCGGAGTCCCTCACACACTCTGAGATGATTCAGGAGCACAAAGGAGACCTCGGCCTGCTCTGGTATGTGAGCAGACCCCTTTTCCTGGCCCAGAATTGGCGTTGCACATTCAAGTCTTCTCGATGTGAATAGCAGCATGATCACCATCAGCGGAGGGATGGAGATGAGACTGCTCCCCTGGAATCAGCTCTGGTGTGTGAGCATGTGGGAACTGGAATTGTGGGATCACGTGGCTGAGGCTACCCATCATGGCTTTGGCTCTACAAAGACTTTACAAATTAGCTGGCTGTCCTTGAGGATGGTTATCCATTAGCCAGATACACAAAGTGGAGGTTCAAAATCCCTGTTCAGGGCTAGGGATTAGACAAGTTCCTTCTGTAGTCCAGAAAGCGGGGCAGGAGGTGAAATTAGCCGTGATGTTAGGGCTGCCCCTGTCCCCTGTGAACAGCACACGTATCAGCATTCATATCTGAGCTCAGTCAGGTATTCTTTCTTCTTGATCTTTTTGAAGCTGAAATATTAGCCTCTTTTTCCCTGTAGATTCTTAAGGTAGGGTAGAGTTCATAAATATTCATTCTCTACTGATTTCATAGCTCTGCTGCACCCAAACCCTTGCTGAGAGCTAGTCAAAGAGACAGCACGTCACTCACAGTTTGTGGCATGGTTTTCCCTCAGAGTTGGGCAAGTACCTCTCTCCCATACACCTGTGAATCGC
Source organism: Aplodontia rufa (assembly GCA_004027875.1). Taxonomy (NCBI): domain Eukaryota; kingdom Metazoa; phylum Chordata; class Mammalia; order Rodentia; family Aplodontiidae; genus Aplodontia; species Aplodontia rufa. The sequence continues at coordinate 10,023 of PVKS010000856.1, read as the reverse complement.
TTAGACACCAGGAGTCCCTGAGCGGAGGGTGGACCTCATGAATAGCGCACACACTTCCGGGAGGAGGCCTGCCAGCCGCTGTAGCCAGGACAGTTCATCCACAAGGCTGAGGGGTGCGTGTTTTTACCTGCATCCTTCAGGCATTCTTGTTGGAGAGCTAGTCCTGAGCGAGGCGTTCTTGACTAGGTGGCTGGTCCATGTGGAAGGGCTGCTGCAGGACCAGCGAGCCAAGCCCATGGTGGAAATGCAGTTGCCAGTATGTGGCTTGACCCCTTGGCCACACTGCCTGTCAGTTTCTTCCAGGCACAGGAGGAAGCAAAGGATGTAAGCTCCTTGAGCCACAAGGAACCCAGGACCCATGATAACGAGGGGCTGGCAACCTCTCAAGAAGCAAGGGGTGATGAAGGAGGACATTCTCTCACAGCAGCCATGCTTGATTGGTCCACACAGGGACTAGAGCTGGCGGTATCTTGGGACTTGGGGGCAGTGCTTCTTTATGCCCTTCTGTTGAGGTGAGGTGGTCAGCGCTGGCTCCTGCTGCGCTCAACGTGGAGGCATTAGCTTCTCTTCCCACTGCCTCTGACTTAATACAACTTCTGTACATTATGTCTCTGCTTCCTCACCATTTTGGCTGGCTATTCTTGGCCTTACCCAGTACACCGTTTCAAACTTGGCCCCGATGGCTGGCAGCCCGAGTGTCTGTGTATTTGTCAATTTGAAGTCCTGTGAGTGGGCATATGATTGGCACAGCGGATCCCTGTTTGAGCGGAGCTGTTTCCAATAGATCATATGAGAAGCCTGGACAGGCAGCCTGAAGACAGATGTCTACCTCCAGTCCAATCATCTGAGGCCAAAAGAAACAGGGTCCCTGTGTCAGCAGGAGCTCAGGTAGGATGGTACCCCTTAGGAAAGGACACAGCCTAACCACTTTTAAGTGCAAGCAGCCAAGGGTTAAAAAGCTAAATTAAAATGAAAGGGAAAAGCAACAGTTCTAATCACAGGCAAATGTCATAAATTTGGATATTGTCACTAGGTACTTAAACTATGGAGAAAATTTGGAGTGGCTTTGATAAATTATGCACAGGATAAAATACAATATTCTTGGAAACAAGAATAAATTGGCTAAGTAATAAGTAAGGTCAAATAATTAATTTAGAGGAAAAGCACATTATACACAGATGCAAGGATGGTAGTGAAAGGACAGATAAGAAGTAAAGCTTAGAAATTCAAACAAGCATGAAATACAAAGACCTGAGGGTCATGGTGGCACACAAGCACTGCTGATTATGAGTAAGCAGAACATGCACACAATCATGTTGATTTCGAACGTAATGCATAGGAGCCAGTAGGATTTCTTGTCTTCATAGCATTGGCTAAGTCCTAATTTGGTTTTGTTTACATATTTTTTAGAACAGAAAAAAAAAGAAAAAGAAAAGAAAAGAAAAAGATGCCAAGATTATTAAGGGATGTGAGGGTAAAAGGAAATAAATAAATAGAATGTAAAAATAATTATTGGATTCCTTTAGTCTGGGAATTAAAAAAAACAGGTTAAAGATTGACTTTTTAAATTAAGCCTCAAAATCCAAGATAACAGATGGGTGGATTATTCTTTTATTCCAATGTTACAATTAAAATCAGAGAGAAAAATGGGGAGGACAAACTATTGGCAGGTTGATTGCCAAGCAACCGATCGAATTGCAAAAGGCCAAGCCAATTCACTTTCCTTAACAACAGAACAATCGGGCTGTGTCGGAACCAGGTGAAATTATCTCCATCTTCAAGACACCAAATGAGTTTGATTATTCAGTAACCAATTCACTCCTCAGCACTAGCATGTCATATCAGCCAAAATAGCTGATCGACTCAAAAAATGTCAATGCAGGGGCACCATGAAAGTGCAACTGCAGGCCTTGTATGAGAATGAGCTCCAGGACTGGAACTTTAATCACCAAAAAGACAGCTGGTGTGAAAGCCAGGTCATGGTATTTCCTTGGAGAGCAAAGTGGCTGGGAGATGGATGATAGTTGTCTTTTACCTCTCTCACTAGCCTGAGGAGATTCAGTGATTCATTCAAATATAGACGAAATGCAATTCTGACACTACCCAGATTGAGCCAGTCTGCATGAGTTAGGGGCCCAGAACTCACAAATTCCAATGTCCCCAGGCCACTTGTACTTCTGACCAACTGGCTATAGATTCAAGAATTCCTGCTACCTCCTCAGGTTCAATATTTCGTTTTGTTTTGTTTTCTGGCATGGGGTATTGAACCCAGGGGCACTTAACCACCGAGTCACACCCCCAGCCCTTTTTATTTTTCATTTTGAGATGAAGTCTCTCTAAGTTACTCAGGGGCTTGCTAAGTTGCTGAGTCTGGCTTTGAATTTACGATCCAACTTCCTCAGCCTCCCAATTGCTGGGATTATAGGAGTGAGCTACTGCACCTGGATTCAGGTTCAATAGTTTGCTAGAATAACACATAGAACTTAGGAAAGTGCTATAACTGTAATTAAAGTTTATCACAAAGGTTGCCAATCAGGACCAGTCAAAAGGAGAGACTAGGGTGAGCCTTAGGAGGCCTTAGAGGTAGAGCCTCTGTGCCCTCTTGCCAAGGAGTCATGGTGTGTCACTCACCTGGCACCTTTATGTCCACTGTGTGTGAAGCTCATCCACACCTTGGTGTCCAGAGTTCTTTCTGGGGTTTCATTATGTAGACATGACAGATTGTGTCACTGACCACATGCTTGAACTCTGTCTGCAATCGCCCTCCTGTGAGGCTGGACTAATATCAGGTGGCTCAACCCAACCCTTGGATAACCTGGTTGGTCTTTCTGTCATGGCCAGCCTCCATTCTGAAACGATCTAGATGTCCATTACAAGTTACCCTATCAGCATAGACTCAGGTGTGGTTTTGGGGGCCACGCTATCTCCTGGTTTGGGTTGGAAGATCCGAAAGTACCACTCTTGTTGCCATGGCCAGAAGCATAAAACTGAGGTGGCATTTCTGTTTCCTAACCTGCCTCCAAGTGGCTTGCCCTTCATCTTCCTCTCTCCTCTCCTTTTCTCCTGTCAGGATTCCTTGAAGCTCCAATTTCAGGCCCCCAGGATAAGATGGGGAGCTTACTCTTTCCTTCTGCCCCACTTCACTTTTTAATTCAGCTGACCTATGTCTCAGGACAAATGATAGTGGAATAAAGCCCCCACCAACAGTCCCAAAAAGAAATAGCTCATTATTGGCACATTTCCCAAAGTCTGAGCTGGGTTGCTTGGATGATACCCTTTACCGCCGTCACCAACATTGTTATCCACAAGCACAGTGGCCTATCAGTGGCTGGAGGAAGCAGCTTTCTGTGCATTTACCTAAAGAGCAAAGCCAAGTCTTGGAAGGGAGACAGGAAATAGATCAGTAGGCCCAGCAGGCGAGATGGCTGAGCCCTACCGCGTGGGAGGAGGGAAGGATGGAGAGGAAGGATGTGATATGGGCCTTCCTGAAGACCTCTGGGGAGGCCAGGCCTGCTGTTGGCCAGAACCAGCCTAACATGGCCTCCCAGGGAGACCAGTCCACTTGGGCAGTCAAGGCCAATGTCTGGAAACAGAAGTGCAGAGGAAGCATGACAGCATGAGTGACAGCCTGGCCCCTGCCCTCTTCCCTTTCCAGACACACAGACCAGGAAGACCACAGAGCCAAAACAGGGAGTGTGGCCGCCTGGGACACACGCATCCCAGTTGTTGTTGCTGGGTTGGGACAGGGGTCGTCATGGAGATGGGGGAGCCACTCCTGGTTCTCCTCCCAGGCTCTGATAAGTAGTCCAGTGGAGTGTTTGGCAGCTGTTGGACTTGGGTGTGAATCCTGGCTCTGCCAGTGGAGAGCTGAGTGATATGGGGTATGTGCCTGGCCTCACTGAGTCTTATTGCTGTGTGTACAGTGGAGATAGCAATATCCTCATGATGTTGTTGTGGGGATCAAGCGACATAGTGTCCTGTGTCACCCGCATGTGAAGCCTGTTTCCTTTGCTCCTCCCTCATCCTCCAGCCCCTGGTGCCTCTGCTGCTTCTGCAACCAGCATCCTGCGTCTGCATGCTTGGCTGACTCTCCTGCTCCCTTTCTTGCTGGGTCATGACCATCTGGATTCCCCCATCAAAAGTCAGCACCCAAAAGTGAGGGGCGCTCAGGCAGAGCTTCCCATTTCCCCTTCCCTCTACAGCCCACTTTGCTTGTGCTAACAGGAGCTTGGCATTTACATGCTGTGATTGCAAGACCTTTCCTTTGCTCCTCTCAACTCTCTGCAACCCCCTCAAAGCACCCCAAAACCAAAGCCAGATTATCTCCTCTACAGTGCCTGGTGAAATTCATTTTTTGATATTTTGTCTTATAGCTTTTCCATAGTTAAAAATCATATTTTCTTTGAAGTCATTATGATTTGAGCTTGACTTTTGCCTATCTGTACAGATTGAGTATCCCTTATCCTTAAGTGCTTGGGACCAGAAAACTCTCAGATTTTAGATATTATCAGATTTTGGAATACATGCATATACATAATGAGATGTAGATGGGGATGAAACTCAAGTCTAAACACATAATGCATTTATGTTTCATATACACATTGTACATATAGCCTGAAGGTAATTTTTTCTCACATTTTTTTATTGGTGCAATGTAGTGTTACATAATGATGGGATTTGTTGTTACACATTTGTACGTGCACACACTAGAACAACATAATTTGGCCAATATCATTCCCCAACATTTCCTTCCTCCCTCCCTGCCACCCATCCCTTTGCCCCTTTCCTTTGATTTTTAGGAGATCCATCCTCACCTTTCTTTTCTTTTTTCCTCTCTAGCTTATGCATATGAGAGAAAACATGTGATCCTTGACCTTCTGATAATTGACTTATTTCATTTAACACGATGGTCTCAAGTTCCATCCAATTCCCTGCAAATACCGTAATTTCATTTTTCTTTATGACTGAATAAAATTGCATTGTGTATAATTGTGTATATATACCATAGTTTCTTATTCAGCTGCTGATGGACACCTAGGCTGGTTCCATAGTCTGGCTATTGTGAATTGTGCTGCTATAAACATGGGTATGCATATCAGTGCAGTATGATGACTTTAGTTCTTCAGGATAAATACCGAGAAGTGGTATAGCTGGGTCATATGGTGGTTTCATGTCTGGTCTTTTGTGGAGATTCCAAACTGATTTCCATAGTGTTTGTAATAATTTGCAGTCATCCCACCAACAGTGTTAAAGTGTTCCTTGTCCTTCACATCCTCTCCAGTATTTATTATTGTTTATGTTACTGATGACTGTCATTCTGACTGGCATGAGAATGAAATCTCAGTGTAGTTTTCACCTGCATTTCCCTAATAGCTAATGACGATGAACATTTGTTGGCCACATGTTTTTCTTTGGAGAAGTGAAGGTGATTTTATACAGTGTTTCTAGTGTGCCTGTGTTTTGACTATGACCTGTCACATGAGGTCAGGTGTGGATTGTCCCACTAGTAGCATCATATCAGGGCTCAAAAAATTTCAGATTTCCGATTTTCGAATTAGGGATGCTTAGCTTGAATGAACCTGAGCCCCATTCTCTCCTCTGAGGTCCATGAATTGGGAGGGCCTGGCCATTGGCCAAAGAAGAAAAGGGGCATGTATTCTACCTGCGGTGGCTTACACTTCCATTCCGCTTAAACCTACTGCACAATTTTGCTGTGAGTCCATTTCAAGAGCAGGTTCAAAAACAATTTCTCATGAAACCCATGAAACTCATGTTATCAGTCTTTGGGTATTTCTTTTCTCTACATGCAATACCCCTGTTTCCTCCTTATTTTTATGCATGCCACTACCTCCGGGAGGAAATACATAATGTTTGCTGAGGACCTGCTGTGTGTGGCTGGCTGGAGGAAATGTCTGTCATCTCACTTTAAACCTCGCTGTAATCCTGGCAGCAAAGATTATCAATCTGCTTCATGAGCAGAAGAAACAACTAATAAGAGTTTGTAAACAAAGATAGCAGACCCAGGGGTGGGCACGGCTGGGATCCAGACCCATTCTTTCACTCTCTCAGGAATTTTCATAATGTGTCAGCTAATCTTTCTTCTTCATTCTATTTCCCCCTTTCTGCTTCTAGAAGATTTTTTTGAAGTTTCTAGAAAGAAGGAGGATATTTCAAACAAAAAATAACCTGTCATCTGAGCATTTTTTTATTCATTAAAGATGGTCTTACAATTGGGAGGGAATCATTATCAAACAATCAAGATCAAATGTATAATGACAGAGCAAGCCAAGGCTGATGCCATGCATGGTTTCCCCTCTTGGGTTTCCCATGGTTCCACATTTCCCCCTATTTAACCCCTGTGTTAATTAGATTTCTCCCTGACCCCCCTCCTTATGTCCACCAGAGTCCTAGGCAAGGTTCCCCCAGTTCATGTAAAAAATTCATACATGTTGACGTTATTATTAATTAGCTTAGCCATCTATCATACCATTTCTGGTTGTATTCTAGCTTCCACAAATGAGAAAAACATTCAGCCCTTGAGTTTCTGAGTTTGAGATATTTCACTTAGCATAATTTTTTTCCATCTCCATCCATTTGGCTACAAAAACCGTAATAGCCGAATACAATTCCATTGTATATATGTACCAAAGTTTTTGAATCCACTTGTCAAGTGAGGGGCATCTGGGTTGGTTCCATAATTTAGTATAGTAAATTGAGCTGCTATAAACATCGTTGAAGCTATATCTCTATAATACTCCGATTCTAGTTCTTTTGGGAAAATACCCAGGCATGGGATATCTGGGTCATAAGGTGGTTCCAGCCCTAACTTTTTGAAGAGTCTCCATACTGCTTTCCAGAGTGGCTGATAACCTGAGCATTTTAAAAACAGTTTATTATGAAAATATTTTAACACCAACAAAAGGTAAAAAATATAGAATTACAGATTCCCTTTAATTGTTGCCTGCTTGTATAGGTTAACAAGTTAACTCAGGTCAACAAATAGGCAATTTGAAGAATATTTAGATGGGGCTAGAGTGGTGGCTCAGCAGTTGTGGCACTTGCCTGGAATGCGTGAGGGCCCGAGTTCAAACCCTAGCACCATGTACACAATGAAGTCTCAGATCAATGAAAGCCACATAAAAAAACTAAATAAAATTGATTCTCTCTCTCTCTTTCTCTCTCTCTCACTGTCCCTCTCTCTTAAAAAAAAAAAAACTGGAGAGAAGATACTAGAACAAGCAAGTTCAGTGTACATGCCCTTCAGAGTCTTAGCAAATCCTTTTCTGCAACCACTTGTGCCAGATCACATTCCTATTATGCAATTCATAGATAAAACGATCAATAATTCTTACTGAGAGTTTTTGAGACATTGAATGTTATGCTTTACAAATGACAACCAAGTGATTCTCACAACTCCCTATGGGAGGGCCCAGCTTCCACTGTCCCGTTGTGCAGAGGATGATGCTGAGCGTAGAGCTGTTTATTTCTTGCACAAGTCTACACAGCTAGTAAGTGTTGGAGCGGGGGCAGAGACCTAGAAAACCAGGCTCTAGGCCACATTTTATACCCTGAACTTGACATTCACCATTCTTTTCCTGATTAAATTTATATTATGCAGCATAATCTGAAAGCACATGTTCCCCAAGTTTTTGCCTGTTCACAGCTAGCCTATTCTTGGATCCTGTATCAAATGGAAACCATTTAGAATTGTCATTCTGAAATCCTTCAGTGTTTGTCTCAAGAGCAGGGGGCCAGGGTTTTGAGCCTTTAGCCCAAGTATTGCTCCCCATCCCCTACTAGCTCTTTTATATAAGCTTCACAAGGAAATCTGCGGAAATGGGCCTCTGCAGTTCCCTCTGCCTACCCTGCACTTCACCCCTCCTGCATTTTAAAGCAGGATTGAGACTCCACTTGTTTGTGAAGTTGCCAGATCAATTCCAATTTATTAACTAGAATAATCAAGCAGACGAACAGAGTCTGAAGTGCAAAGCCCAAAACACAGGTTAACAAATAGACCATCTGAAAGGCATCGGGGGAGGTGTGAGAACAGGTGAGGCTGAACACTGGGCCCTTGCACATAGGGGCCCAGGAAAGGATTAGGACACCCATGGCTGAACGCAAGGACGTCAGCCCTGCTGAGTCCCTTTCCAGCAAAACCATATCCTGTAGCCAAGTGATGATAGTTCTATTTGCACATGGTATGGGTCAAAAAAAATCAGCTCCAGGAAAGCAGGGGCTGCCACCTCGTCTACCCTAGAAGGTCTGCACTCAGAGAAAAGAGCTCATATGCTTTACATGGGAAAATAAAGAGCCCAGGTGATGTGGAAGTCTCAGAGCTGTCTGGAAACCTGAAAGCCATGTGTGGAGGGCACATCCTCCATATCAAGCTCTGTCTAAAGCCTTATGTCCCTTATCTCTCTGCGGCTCAGCAAGGTGGCCCTGCTTATGCCACTTGTTCCTGGAGAGTAGGTCCTGTAAACAATGCTCAAGAGCATGTCCTCAGGACCACAGTGCCTGCCTTTCTACCCGTGACTTGCCTCTTACCATCGAAGCACCTCAGGTGAAGCTTACTCTGTCTCCAAGCCTTAGTTTCCTCATCTGTACTATGGAGGCTGTAATAGTTGTAATCTCATTGGACGGATGTGAGGATAAATTGGTATCCATAAAATGCTAAGAACAGTCATCAGAACAAGGAAAGGCCTATACCAACAGTCAGGCACCAATGCAATGCCGTAAGCGTTAACATCAGAGCTGCTAGGGTCTAAATTCAGCAGTTGTCGCGGGTTGCTATGTGACATGTGGCTAGAAACTTAACCTCTCAGCCTCAGTTTCTACACTTGCATAAGGGGTATAATAGTAGTTGCCTCATGGAGTTGTTGAGAGGCTTAAGTGAGTTAACACTATAAAGCTTGCAGAAAATATAGCACCCGGTCCCCAGGGAGCACTCAGAAAAATTATTATTTCACTACAAGCTTCTGTCAAATCCTTTTATGCCAGGCTGACATTGTACAAAGCAATCACGTATAAAAGTGCTAAATGGGGTGATCTGTAATACCTGTGGTCTTGTTCCATGAAGAGGTAATATGAAATTTTGGCCAGAAAATGACTACTTCTATTTATGATTTTCACATACCAGCCAGGATTCCTATTCATGTTATAGCAGTATTTTCAAATGCTATAGTTTCAGTCATCAAGCTCTTTGTTCAAGACCATCCCCAGTACTTACGATAAGCCCCAGGACTTCTGCACATTGGCCATTCACCCATGTGACCAGCTTGCAGGCTCCTGTCTCCTGCCCAGGTCTGTACATTAGCCATAACTGTTTCACAAACTTATATGGCTCATAAATCAGAACAGCATACTGAATGGAAAATTAAGCCACAAATAAGCTGGTTTCATCACACCTTGCAAGGGTGCATTAATTGTTCCAGATGATTTGATTTGATTCCAGCTCAAAACTCTGGTTTAATAAAGGCAGTTATGATTTACAACTTCCATCATCCCCCCCCCCCCTAGATATTCTTAGAGCCACGGGTATTCTGTAAGTGTGTTGCCTGCTAATTCTCCCTCTTGTTGAGCTACTAAAGTACATAAGTGCTATGGTTTGAATATGTGGGCAAAGTAATCCCCAAATTCATATATTAATGGTATTTGGGAGCAGGGCCCTTGGTAATTAGAATTAGATGAGGTTATAAGGGTGGGGCCTTTACAGGAAGAGGAAGAGAGACCTGAGCTAGCATGCTTGCTCTGTCTTCTCATGTGATGCTCTCCGCTATGTATGATGCAGCAAGAAGGCCCTCACCAGATGCCAAACAGATACTGGTGCCATGATGCTGAACTTCCTGGCCTCCAGAACTGTGGGTCAAATATACTTCTATTTTTATATATTATGCAGTCTCAGATATTTTGTTTTAAACAGAAAATTGATCAAAACAGTAAGGACCATGAGCTTTTGGGATTTGCTTAACCAGTGGCCACCCAGCTAACATGGGTGCTTTTGGAGAAATGGGGATTGCAGAGGGG